>PVIR01015455.1:8294-38396 GCA_004026965.1 Petromus typicus
AAAGAATGAGCCACACATATAAAATTTCAGGTTTTAGTGGCCACATTGAAAAAAATGGGCAAGGGCCGGGGATTTAGCTCAGTGGTTCCAGTGCCTGTCTTGCAAGCACAAGGACCGGAGTTCGATCCCCGGTAACCACATACCATACTGGGTGTGGAGACTCATGCCCAGCAGCAACCAGTACCACATACCATAGTGCAGGGAGTGGTAGCTCACGCCTGTAATCCCAGCCCTCAGGAGGCAGAGGCAGGAGGATTGCTGTCATGTGAATTTGAGGCTGAGCTCAGGGCCAGCCTGAACCACAAAGCGAGACCCTGTCTCAAAAAAACCTTTAAAAAAAAAAAAAAAGAAAGAAATGAAAAAAATGGGCAAAATTAATTTTAATAATATATTTTATTTTGGGGGTTGGGATATAGAACACTGGCATACAGTGTATGAGGCCCTGGGTTGGTCACCCAGGATCACCCCCATTATTATTTAACATAATGTTTAAGCATGACAAAATGTCTTTCCATCTAATAGTAAAAATTCATGATGAATCTTTTGCTTTTTATTTTTTTTATGCTCAGTATTTGAAATTCATTGTGGATGTTACAGTATTTCTTAGCTTGGATTAGTGCATTTCAGATCATGAGCAATTTGTGTGGTGTATGCTTACCTACAATTTGGAAATGGATGAGCTAGTAACTCACGTGAAAACCAAAGTGGGAGCCAAAATTCAAATAGTATAAATGAGGAAAGATGCCCATTTTATCGTTGTTCTGAGAATAGATTTATTTATTTTGGGGGAGTGTCCTGTACTGAGACTTGAACCAAGGCCTTGTATGTGCAAACAGTCTCATCACCGTTGAGCTATTTTCACACCAGTTTTTACATTTTATTTTATTTATTTATTTATTTATTTTGAGACAGGGTCTGGCTTTGTGGTTCAGGCTGGCCCTGAGCTCAGCCTCAGACTCACATCACAGCAGTGCTCCTGCCTCTGCCTCCCGAGTGCTGGGATTACAGGGGTGAGTCTCCACGCCCAGTATTGTTATGTGGTTACCAGGGATCGAACCCTGGTCCTTGCGCTTGCAAGACATGCGCCAGAACCACTGAGCTATATCCCCGGCCCTTTACATTTTATTTTGAGACAGGGTCTCATTGAGTTGCTGAGGTAGCCTTGAACATGCTCCTTTAGCTTCCCACTAATCTCAGGTATGCATAACCATGCTGGGCTTTTTTGGAAGAGGTTTATTTAATAGTTATGTTCATGTAAGCAAAGGAAGTTTGTGCTTCATACTGGAATCTATACATTGAACAGTCGGGTGTATTGGTCTGTTTTCCATTACTTTAGCTAAACATCTGAGTTTGGGGAACTTAAAACATAGCTTGATGTTGACAATCTAGCTGGAATGGTGTTGGCTCTTGTGAGGATCCTATTGTCTGTAACATTAGCAGATGGCATCATGGTCAGCATAAATGGGTTAGGGAAAGATCATAGCAGGACTGGAAGCTGAGAACAGGGAGGTACAGGCCCTGCAGCCTCTCACTGAGTGGGCCCTTCCTGAAGATTCCACTGCTGCTGCTATTGGCTGTGCAGGTGCCAGGCTTCTTACACAGCAGCCTGTGGAGGACAGACTCTAGTCACATCCAAACCATAGTGTGAGAAAAATGTTACAGTAGAACAGTAAGTTTTTATTATGACACGATCCATGAACCCTGAAGGTCAGTCACATCCAGCAACTGCATTTAATCTTTTCATTTTTATTTTTTTAGTTGAAAGTAGTGAAAATCTCTCTCTCTCTCTTTTTTGTTTTTCCATTAGGAGTTGAACCTAGGGATGGTTTATTTGGAATTATGTCCCCGCTTTTTATTTTGAAAGGATTTCACTTAGTTGCCCAAGGTGCAGTTGAATTTGGGATCATTCTTAGTAGCTGGGATTGTAAGGCATGTCACACCTATCAGATGTTAGTGTTTGTTAAATCTTGAGGGTTTTTTGAGACACAGTCTTGCTTTTATAGTTCAGGCTGGCCCTGAGTTCAACCTTGAACTCACAGCAATCCTCCTGCCTCCGCCTGCCAAGTATTGGGATTACAGGCGTGAGCCACCACACCTGGTACTGTGATATGTGGTACTGATTGCTGGTAGGCATGGGTCTTCACGCCTGGCATTGTTATATGTGGTTACAGGGGATCGAACTCTGCCCTTGCACTTGCAAGGCAGGTGCCGGAACCACTGAGCTAAATCCCCGGCCCTGTGGTTTGTTTTTTGAGACAGGGTCTCCACATGTATGTCAGGTAGTTCTTGAACTCACTATGCAGCCCAAGCTGGTTTCCAACTTGGTGGTGGTCCTTCTGTCTCAGCCTCCTGAGTCTTGGAACACATGTATTATTATTCTCTAATATTTATTTATAATGTTGTAACAGTTTCATGAAAGAAAGTTTAAAGATACGAAAACTTGATTCATAAAAGTAAAACTTGATTATTTGATGTCACAGATTCTGAAAAGGATACTGTGGTTGTGCTTTTACATAGTGGTGTTTACCTCCAGTTAGTTGAAACTTGCCGAAAAATGGCAGCTTATTTTCAGCATCTGCTTTTTCTGGATGAGACTTGATATGAATGTCATACCATCTGGATGTGATTTAATGTAATTTCAGCTTATTACTACAGCATTTCAGAGAATGGAGTATTTCTTAAACATTTCTATTTAGATAGATGTTTGAGTTGTAGATCTTTAAATTTGTATGTCAAATAGTAACATTTTTGTAGTTTAAAAATATCTTAGGGGGCTCAGTGATTCCGGCGCCTGTCTTGTAAGTGCAGGGACCCTGGTTCGATCCCCGGTTACCACATAACAATACTGGGCGTGGAGACTCACGCCCAGCATCAACCAGTACTACATAACCACAGTGCTGGGCGTGGTGGCTCACGCCTGTAATCCCAGCACTCGAGAGGCAGAGGCAGGAGGATTGTGATGTGAGTTGGAGGCTGAGCTCAGGGCCAGCCTGAACCACAAAGCGAGACCCTGTCTCAAAAAACCTAAAAAAAAAAAAAAAAACAAACTTAGGGCTAGGGATTTAGCTTAGTGGTTCAGAGCCTGTCTTGCAAGTGCAAGGACTCAAGTTCATTCCCTAGTAACCATATACAATACTGGGTGGGGAGACTCACGCCCAGCAGGAATCAGTACCACATACCATAGTGCCGGGCGTGGTGCCTCATGCCTGTAATCCCAGCACTCAGCGGCAGAGGCAGGAGGACTGCTGTGATGTGAGTTTGAGGCGGAGCTCAGGGCCAGCCTGAATTACAAAGCGAGACCCTTCTCAAAAAAACCTAAAAAAAAAAAAAATCTTAAAACTGCTTTTCAGTGATTCAATCAGCAACATTCTTCTTTTAAAAAAATCATTGGAAACTGTATTAAAGGTACATTTTAGATGTTTATTTAGTGGAAATAATTTTTTTTTTTTAGTTTTTTTGAGATAGAGCCTCGCTTTGTTTTGTAGTTCAGGCTGACCCTTAGCTCATTGTGTAGCCCAGACAAGCCTCAAACTCCAAGCAATCTTCCTGTCTCTGTCTCCTAAGTCCTGAGATTACAGGCATGAGCCACCATGCCCAGCAATAATAAATTTATTTTTAGAGCTAACCTTCCTTTTTTAAGAAAGTGATTTTCTTTGTTGAATTCCTCAAGGCCAAAGTAAAGTTTTTATTGCAATAGGATATATATGTAAGATATATATTAAATACTACTCTTTTTCTTGATAAGATTCCTAAATTTGGCTCAGTGGTACCTGCGCTTGCCTGAGTTCAGTCCCTGGTACAAAAAACAAAAAACCCCAGAAGATTCCTAAGTTTACTTTGTAAATTTTTTTTTATATTTTGAAATGATTTTCTTTTAAAAAGTTTTAACTAACACATACTATTTGTACATATTTGATAAGGTACAGTACATTTATGCAATACAGTGATGAGGGAATTAGCAGTTTCCTCTTCAAACACTGAACATGTCTGTATGTTGGGTACCTTTGAACTTTCTGTGTTATTTTGGAATTGTAACATTTTATTGTAGGCTCTGGTTGTGCTGCTTTGCTGTGTTATTGAACCCAAGCACCATCCTTCTATCTGACTATACTTAGGGACTGATTATAGATCTCTCTGTGTCCTCCTTCCCCCCTCACAGAGTAATTCTCTAATTACTACTATTTTATGCTCTACTTCTTTTTTTCTTGGTGCCAGGGATTGAACTCAGGACCTTGTGCTTCCCAGGCAGGCATTGTGCCACTGAGCTAAACCTCTGGTTTAGCTGTCCTATGAGATTAATTTTTTCAGCTTCCACAAATGAATAGAATTTACAGTATTTGTGTTCCTGTGTTTGGTTTATTCACTTCACAATGTTTTCTTTTTTTTTAAGTAATGCTTTCTAGTTGTATTCATATTGCAAACCACAGCCATTTCACCCTTCTTTTTAATGGCTAAATAACATTTTATTGTGCCTACTTTTCACATTTCATTCTGCTGCTCGAGATCTCAATTGATCCCTTGTCTTCATTATTGTGAATAGTGCTTGAGTAAGTGTGAGAGTGCAGGTCTCGCTTTGATGAAGTGATTTGACTTACCCAAAACAATCTCCAGATTTGAGGCAGTCCACATTCAAAATACTAATGATGTTCTTAACAGAAATAGACACGACAGACATAAAATTCATATGGATCCAGAGAAATCCAGACAATAGCCAAAGCAAGTTGAGCAGGAAGGCCAAAACTGAAGACATCATGGTAACTGACTTCAAAACATACTGCAAAAAACCAACAACCCCAAAAACATACTGCAAATCTGTAGTAATCAAAACTGAATGGTACTGGCATAAAAAACACCATAGACCAGTGCATTGCACAAAAAACCAGAAATTAAATACTTTCAGCTAAGAGTAGACATACAGTGAACTCTTTGCTTTGTGAAATTTTATTTGAAATGATGCTTCAAAGGAATAAAATAGAATGTCATAAGTAAGAAGCTCCCACATCCAAACTCAGGACCTCATGCTTGACAGGCAGGCATGGTGCTATGAGCTAAATTTCTGGCCCAGAATGTCATAAGTCAGAACAAAAGATTTGAAGAAGTAAGTTTTAGTCCAATGTAGAAATAGTTTATTGCTAGAAATATTTTTTCAATCAATGTCTATTTATTACTGAGTATATATTTCACAACTGACATCTTTACCATTATGCATTTTTTGGGGAGGTGTACTGAAATTGACCCAGGGCCTTGACATTGAGCTTTATCCTTGGCCTTTTCATATTTCTTTTTTTTTTTTTGAGACAGGGTCTCGCTTTGTGGTTAGGCTGGCCCTGAGCTCAGCCTCAAACTCACATCACAGCAATGTTCCTGCCTCTGCCTCCCGAGTGCTGGGATTACAGGCGTGAGCCACCATGCCCGGCACTGTGGTATGCTGTACTGGTTGCTGCTGGGGTGAGTCTCCACACCCAGTATTGTTATGTGGTTACCGGGGATGAACCCTGGTTCTTGCTTGCAAGACAGGCGCCGGAACCACTGAGCTATATCCCTGGGCCCATATTTCTTTTGTTTTTTCAGTACTGGGGATTGAACACAGGACCTTGTGCTTGCCAGGCTGGTACAGCACCGCTAAATGAAATCCGAGGCGTCTGCTTCTAAATTTCATTTTTAAAAGCCAGATATGGTGGTGCACACTTGTAATCCCAGCACTTGAAGATTGAGACAGAAGGATTTCTGTGAGTTTGAGGCCATCCTGGTATGAAAGTATGAACTTACATAGTAAGTTCAAAGGCCAGCCTGGACTAGAGCCAGAACCTGTCTCAAACAAAGTATTATTTTTATAGAATGCTATATTTATTTAATATAATATTATATCTTGCTAAGTTGCTTGAGCTTTGAACTTTTGGTCCTTCTGCCTCAGCCTTCCAGTGTGTTGGGATTATAGGCATGTGCCATTATTCCCTGCCCTTCATAGAATTAATGGAGGTAACAAGCAATTTGCAGTTTGGTATGTTGATTCTTCCAGTCTCCTTCCAGTGATATATATTATAAAATCGAGATTGTGTATCACAACTGGGACATTTATACTGTACCTACATGTATATAAATACACATGCATGTATGTGCATGTAGGTCTTTTTTTTTTTGTAAAATAGCATAAACATTTTTGTTTAGTCGGTATTTTGGATTGAACTAAGGACCTTGTGCTTGCCAGGTAGGTGTGCCACCATTGAGCTAAATTCTTGGCCCTACAAACAGTTGTTATATTATTAAAATCTATAAAAACTTTATTTTAAAAGGATTCCTTTAGTAGGATGGTAGAGAATGCTATACTCTTAGGACTTTGGGATATCATCAAAGCAGGAAGATTGCAAAGTTGAGCCTGGCCCTAGCAGTTTAGTAACTTAATGAGGGCTTGTTAATGAATGAATGAATGAATAAAAGAGTTGGGGTGTGGCTGTTGCAAAGGCCCTAGGTTCAGTCTCCAGTATCACAAAAAAGGAAGGGCAGGAGTGCTGGAGGGGTACACTTGCCTAGAGTGCACAAAACTGTGGGTCCAATCCCCTGTATTACAAAAACACAAACAAAAAAGATGTTTATCTGTGAAAATAGTTCAGAATCCAGTATTTTAAAATTGTCATTGTATATATGTTGTTTATTTGTTTTTGGGGGAGACGAGGTTTCACTGTGTTGTCCATACTCATCTAGAACTCCTGGGTACACGTGATATTTCACTGTGTTGTCCTTACTCATCTAGAACTCCTGGGTGCACGTGATATACCTCAGCCTCTCTAGAACTGATAGTATAGATGTATTTGTGTATGTACCCCACACCCAGCCAAGGCTGTTAGGGTAGACAGGTTTTCCTTCCCTTTGCGCCTGATGTGTTTTCATGGGTCAGCAAATCTTGCGTAGGTTCATGGATTGCATTTGCAAGTGCAGGAAGTGGTCCCTTGGGATAGCAAGAGTTTGTCTTCCTGACACCAGACTCCATGGATGCTCAAGTCTCTTTGTACAGTGGTGTGCTATTCCACGTAGCCTGCTCACGTGCTGTCACTGCTATCGTTTGTGTCTAAATTTTTTATAATAATGCTTGATATAATGTGAATGTTATACAAATGGCTGTTACACTATATTTATAGAAAATGATGAGAAAATAGTATTTGTTTAGACATAGTTTTTTTCTCAAATATTTTCTTTTTGTGGTTGGTAGAAGTTCTAGATGTGGAACCAGTATATGTAAAGGCCAGCTATATTTTAAGTAAATCTTCCATATATTGTTGCTTTTGCTTTTTTTCCTTGAAATTCCTTCTTTTTTTTTGGTTTCCAGGACTGGGAATTGAGCTCAGGACCTTGTGCTTGCCACACAAGCATGGCACCACTGAGCTACATCCCTAGCCCTGAAATTCCTTCTTTTATAAAAATAAAATGTAAAACAAGTTTTTCCTCCAGGTAAATATCATCCCTAAATTTGTCAAGTCATTTGTAGAAATTAATAGCCCCTAGGTGTAAGGCTGAGAAAGTAATTTTTTAGGGGCCGGGCATTTAGCTTAGTGGTTTCCAGTGTCTGGTTGGCAAGCTCAAGGACCAGACTTTGATCCCCAGTATCCACATACTACAAAGCTGGGCTTGATGACACATGTCCATCAGCAATCAGTACCACGTACCACACCAGCACTCGGAAGTGGGGGAAGCTTGCCTGGGCTACATAGGGCGCTCAGCGACAGCCTGAACTACAAAAATGAGACCCGGTCTCAAAAAAAAAAAAGTAATTTTTTAGGTTTAACCTTATTAACAAAAATGTCTGAGGAGGAATTTTTTCTTCACTTGGTAATTGTGGCTTGTGGTGTCTCCTTAAGTCTTACCTGTTGTTCACAACTTGAACAGGGGTGAGCAGACTTGTTTAGGGGCAAGATGGTAGCTATTTTGGGCTGTATGATCTTTGTCATAGCTACTCAATTCTATCCTTACATTCTCAGGCATGGATGTATGCTTTTACAATAAATAAGTAAAATGTGTTTTAATAAAACTTTATTTACAAAAGCTGATTTTGGTCTATGTTTGATCTTAACAGTTGGCAACCCTTCACTTTTAGAAGCTGTATAGTAAAACCATTGGTCATAAGTTCCTTCTTTTGGAATTTGGAGTGTGAAGTGGGTTTCTTTTGACTGCCTAGTCTATTTCTACATTTTGAAACTTTAGAGCTCTTAAATTGTGAGAATCGAACCAAAGGCTGTTCATAGCCAAGGAGCAGCGTTAGATGTATTCATAAATGAGCAAATGAGTAAATTCATGTAACAGATGGCTCCTGACTTACAGTTCAGCTTGTGAGTTTTTGGCTTTATGTATGAAAGTGGTATGGTATGTGTGAAAGTGGTATGCACTAATTTAGACATTGCATATGGATTTGTAAATTTTGATCTTTTCCCACACTAGCAGTATATGATATCAGTGCTCTTTCTGAGATGCTGGACATAGGAGTAACAAGCCAGGTTCTCAGCCAGCTATGTGCTTATGAAGGGAAAAATCAGTGCAGTGCTTTACAGTAAGTACACTGTGTTGCTAAGCTTTCATGTTTGGTAGGTTAGATGTATATTGGATGCTTTTTTTTAACTAAAGAGGTTTTTTTTGGTTATTTTCTGTTTTAGGAATTGACCCCAGATTTGCTCTTCTATTGAGTTATATATCTTCAGCCTTGAAACTTCTTGAGACAGGCTCTTGCTTACTTGGCTAGGCTAGTGTTTTTTGTTGTTGTTGTTGTTTAGTTTTTTTTTGAGTCAGGGTCTCGCTTTGTAGTTCAGGCTGGCCCTGAGCTCAGCCTCAAACTCACATCACAGCAATCCTCCTGCCTCTGCCTCCCTAGTGCTGGGATTACAGGCGTGAGCCACCACACCCGGCACTGTGGTATGCGTACTGATTGCTGCTGGGCATGAGTCTCCACACACAGTATTGTATGTGGATGCCGGGGAATCGAACCCGCACCCTTACGCTTGCAAGACAGGCACCAGAACCACTGAGCTAACTCCCCGGCCCTGTTGTTTAGTTTTTTGAGACAGGGTCTCACTATTTATAGTTCAAGTTGGCCCTGAACTCAATATGTAGCCCAGGATAGTCTCATACTCATGGCAATCCTCCTGCTTCTGCTTCCTGAGTGCCGTGATTATAGGCATGAGCCACCATGTCCCCCTAGTCTTTTTTTTTGGAGTAAGTGTCTTGCCGTACAGTTCAGTTTGGCCTTGAACCCACTGTGGAGCTCAGGCTGGCCCTGAACTCAACAGCAATCCTCCATCCTCTTGCCTCAGCCTCCTGAGTGCTGAGGTTACAGGTGTGTGCCACCCTCCATGCTCAGGCAGGCTAGTCCAATTGTTTTTTTTGGTACTGGGAATGGAAATTAGGCCCTCATGCTTAGAAGGTAGGCATCATACACATGAGCTAAATCCCTGAATTTGTGATCCTCTTGGTTCAGAATCTCTTCTATCTCAGTAGCTGGGGTTACATATGTGGACCACTGGATCCCTCCATTGAGAGCTGAGATGCATGCCTGTGTATTTCTGGTGTTACTTATGACTTGGGATACTACTGTATTTTTCCACTTCCATGTCTACTGTTTTATCCCATATGGTAGACAGTAGCCTCATGTGGCTATGTAAATTATTAAAATGAAATAAAATTTAAAGCAAAGTTCAGTCTCATCAGCCCCATTTTATGTATTCAAGAACCATAGTTGGACAATAGATATAAAGACTGTTTCCATTTATAACAAAAGGTCTACTGAACAACATCTAGATCCTGACATAATAGAGGAAAAGGACATGGAAATGTTGTTAATGTAAAATGACTAAGAGATACTTTCAGTGTCTTCTGGAAGATATTCTGGTTTGCATTTCTCTTCTACAAATAATTTTTTGTCATCAGCAGAATTAAGAGTGCAGAAGAGTACAGAGGATTTAGCTCGTTGGTTCCAGCATCTGCTTGGCAAGCAAAAGGTCCCAAGTTTGATCCCCCATAACCACATAGCAGAATGCCGGGCTGGTGGCTCATGCCTGTAATCCCAGAACTCGGGAGGTAGACACAGGAGGATTGCTGAGTTCAACACTGCCCAGGGCCACATAGTGAGCCAGCCTGAACTACAAAGCAAGACTCAGTTTAAACAACAACAACAAAAAATTACAGAGGAGCTGGAGTTGGTGGTACCTAGCTGTGATCCTTACATGTGGGAGGATGAGAAGGATGGCAATTTGAGCCCAGTCTAGCTAATTTAGTAAACCAAAGTGACTTTCTCTCAAAAACAAAGGAATAAAGGGGTTGGGCCAGGGATTTAGCTCAGTGGTTCTAGGCCTGCCTTGCAAGTGCAAGGGCCAGGGGTTCATCCCTGTAACCACATACAGCAATGCTGGGTGTGGAGACTCACATTCACCAGCAATCAACACCACATACCACAATTTGGGGTGTGGTGGCTAATGCCTGTAATCCCAGGATTTGGGAGGCAGAGGCAGGAGTGCTGTGAGTTCAAGGGTGAGGTCAGGGCCAGCCTAAACTACAAAAGGGAGACCCTATCTCCAAAAAAAAAAAAAGCCACCAAAAAAATAAAATAAAATAAAGGGGCTATACCTCAGTGTGAAGTCACTGGATTTCACTGGATTTCATCCCCACACACACACACTTTAAAAAAAACAACCATACATAGGGCCAAGAATTTAGCTCTGGTTCTGGCGTCTGTCTGGCAAGTGCAAGGTCCTGGTAAGCACATACCACAGTCCCAGGCATGGTGGCTCATGCCTGTAATCCCAGCACTTGGGAGCCAGAAGGAGGAGGATTGCTATGAATTTGAGGCTGGCCTGGATTACACAGTGAGTTCAGGGCCAGTCTGAACAATAGTGTGAGACCCTGTCTCAAAGGAAAAAAAAAACACAAATTTGTATTTGACTAGGAAAACTTGCATTCTCAATAAAAATTAAATTTTTCAGAAAACATGTACAACTTTTTTTTTTTTTTTGAGACAGGATCTCGCTTTGTAGTTCAGGCTGGCCCTGAGCTGAGCCTCCAACTCACATCACAGCAATCCTTCTGCCTCTGCCTCCCTAGTGCTGGGATTACAGGCATGAACCACTGTGCCCAGCATTGTGGTATGTGGTACTTATTGCTGCTGGGCGTGAGTCTCCACACCTAGTATTGTATGTGGTCACCGAGGGATTGAACCTGGGCCTTTGAGCTTGCAAGACAGGCGCCAGAACCACTGAGCTAAATCCCCGGCCCTACAACTTCTGTGAGTACAAATTAAACTTTAAAGTATATTAACTTTCCATTTTCCTCTCCTGAAAACATGGCATTTCATCCCTCTCCACCCTTTTTCTCTTCTTCTCTGTGCTTCCTTCTCTCTCCTGTTTTCTCTGTCCTCCCCTCAACTCCCATCCTCCTCAAAAAGTCATTCACATTATACTCTGCAGAGTGCTTTTCCTAGCACTGCCACAGCCTGCCTCAGGGAGTGTGGGGCTCTCTGACCCAGGGTGGATAGTATGAAGAGAAGGAAGGAAAGACCAGGACTGGAAACCAGACAGCTGATGAGATACAGTTTCCTGGGATTGATATCCTGCAGTTGGTGGCAAGGTACTTTTGATCTAGAGTTAGATTTTCCCTTGAGAGTAAGTATATGCAGTAAACTAGTGCCTTTAGTGCTGCAGTTATAGACCAGACACTCATTTATAATACTGTATGAGCTTGGTTTGGTGTGCATACTTGTACTCCTGAGACAGGAAGATCTTTGTGAGTTCAGTGATATTCTGGGCTACATTGTGAGTTCAAGGCCAGTCTGTACTATGTAACTAGAACATCTTAAAAACTCAAAAATAAATATAATATTGCATGGAAAATTTGATCATGGGATAGATTTTTTTCCCTTTTACTTTTCAAGAAGGATTTTTTTATTGCTGACCTGAGAAGTGGATTCTACCCTGTGCTATTACAGAGTTAAACAGGACAGTTAATGCAATCTGGATTGTTTCTGTGATTTGACTTTATTAAGGTAAATATTATAATATTGTTGTTTTTCAGGATGTGTAGAAACAGTTCTCTATTTAATTTTTGTCCTCCAGCCCTGTTGTTATTTACAGATAGGATATTTCATGGAGTCTGTTTTTTTTTTTTTTTTTTTTAGTTTTTTGAGACAGAGTCTCACTTTGTAGTTCAGACTGGTCTTGAACTCAGCCTCAAATTCACAGCAGTCTTCCTTCTCTGCCTCCCGAATGCTGGGATTATAAGGCATGAGCCAGCAGGCCAGGTATTGTGATAAGTAGAACTGATTGCTGGTGGGCATTGTTGTATGTAGTTACCAGGGATAGAACCCAGGCCCTTGCACTTGCAAGGCAGGCTCCAGAGCCACTGAGCTAAATCACCAGCCCCTGGAGTCTGTGTTTTTGCACCTTGTTGTACTTTTTCCCCCTTGGCTCTTCTATGCTTGCTTTTTTTTGTTGATTGGAAGACTATTTTAATAATGTTCTGGTTTTTCTTCTTTTGCTCACAGTTGTAACTTCTGGAAGACAAAATTTTAGTTTTCCATGGATCTAACTCATTAAGTCATTTTGAACTCCTAGCTTCATTTGATAGGCTTGGTTTCTCCCTAACTCTTGTCTTAGGGTGTTTGGTGGGACACAGGAGCTGATCTTGTGACAGAGATAATAAAGCATGAGGGAAAAATTGTGGGAAAACAAGGAGGGTGTAGTCAGTAATCTTGCATTTTATCATGCATTATTAGAAGAAAGCCCTCCTGGAGCTTCATCCAAAAGAAGCAGAGTTAGTCAGGCATGGTGGCGTGAGCCTGAGAAAGGAGACTAAAACAAGAGGATTGATTGATTCCAGGAGTTTGCAGCCAGCCTAGGAACATAATATAGAGACCATGTCTCCTACAAAACACAACAGGCAAGCTACCAAAGCTGAGGGCCAATGAATGATGGTTGTATTAGAGAGTAAGAGAAAAAAAATGCTGTTTCTGTCTTCAAAAAAGCACTTTTCCCTGGCTGTTTCAAGAACCAATTAAAACTTTTAGAGAATTGGTTTTTGTGGCCATCATGGCAAATGCCTGTGATTTCAGCAGTCTAGGAGTCTGAGGCAGGAAGATCACAAATTTGAGGTCTGGGCAGCCTGGGCAGTTTAAAGACTGTGTCTCAAAATAAAATATTTTAAAAGGCTGGGTATTTGGCTTAATGTGAAGGTCTTTGGTTCAGTCCTCAGTGCTGGGGGAAAACTGGTTCTATGGAAATTATTCTTTCAAGTTAAATAAATGTACACTAGTCTGTGTTAAAAAGCTTATATGTTGGATCTAGAAAGTGGATTTTAAAAAAAAATCCATTTATCAAATACTAAGTACCTACTGTGTGAAGTGTGTTCTGACCAAAGTTTGGGGAGACCACAGATAATCAGATTCTAAATCTGTCTCTAAGGAGCTTATCTTCTGGGAGGAAAATGATAGTTGTTCCTCAGCACGGGTACTTCTGAGATGAGGCTAAAATTGGTCAGTGACAAATGAGGTAGGAACCATTGAAGCACCTTGAAGTCAGAGAAGGAAGGAATGACTTGTTTAGGGGAAGATGAAGGAAGATTACATGGCGAAGGACAATTTGACTTGTGTCTTGAATGTTGGTTGGTGGGGAACAAGTTTCTTCATACAGCAGACTTATGTTTTAGGAAAACTATTTATAGGATATAATCAAAAGTAAACACTAGAGAGTGGACGAAAAGTAAAGGAACTATTTTAAAGTTACAGTCCAAAGTAAGAGGAGTGGCACGTGTGAGATATTGTAGAGGTAAACTATCGGATCTGACAGTCACTGGTGCAAGGCATAGCCTTATGTGGAGGGTTAAAACATAAGTAATGAGGATGGTGGACTGGTATTGAAGAACTGGGAACATTGTCATTCGGTGGAAATATTTAAATAGATTTGGGGATAAGTTAAAGTTGAAGATAGAGATGTTGAGTGTGGAGTTAGTTGAAGCTTTGAGGTCAATGAAATTTAAAGGAGTATTTGTTTTGTGTGGTACTGGGGATCAAACTTGTGAGGTAAGTGTATTGCCACTAAATACTCGCAAATGTTTTGCTAAGAGTGTTACATTGTATATATATTTTTTCCTTTTGTGGAACTCCACAGAGCTAAATCTCTGTCCCTGAGAATGTCATGTTGTGAAGCTTGTTTTTTAGACAGAAGTACTTTTGAAGGTGTGTGTAAGAATTTAACCCTTTCTTTAAGTATGTATTTATTTTGTGAGTTTTTTTGAGACAAGGTCTCACTGTAGGTCGGCTGGCCTTGGATTTATATTTAGCTAAGGCTAACCTTGAATTTACAATGACCCTTCCACCTCACCTCCTGAGTGTTGGGATTACAGAGATGACACCACACGGGTGAATTCTTTTCTTTGGAGTTCTTTAGCGTTGAGTCTTACTTTGAAAAGACAAGAATAATGATTACTGGGCTGGGGATTTAGCTCAGTGGTTCTGGTGCCTGTCTTGCAAGTGCAAGGGCCTGGGTTCAATCCTGGGAAACCACATACCACGCTGGGCGTGGAGACTCACACCCACCAGCAATCAATACCACATACCATAGTGCGGGGCATGATGGCTCATACCTGTAATCCCAGCACTTGGGAGACAGAGGCAGGAGGATTGCTATGATGTGAGTTTGAGGCTGAGCTCAGGGCCAGCCTGAACTACAAAGCGAGACACTGTCTCAAAAATAAAAAAGTAATGATTACTGGTAGTGGAGGAGCAGAAAGATTGGGATTAAATCTGCCTGCTGTCTGGTGTCTTTAGAGAGATGGCGTTCTGTTGCTCTTTTTTTCATCTATAAAATGGGAGCAGTAACACCTACCTTAAAGGGTTGTTTAAAAATTAGTATGATAGTTTGTGGAGTCTGGTGCTTGTAACATGAACAGTACTGTATAAGTGGTAGCTCTGCTAGTATTTTATTTTACTTTGTGTTATTTTTATGGAATCAGGAATCGAACTCAGGACTTTGCGTTTTACACTTCTCTGGCAGTTGGCAGCACCGAGCTGCATTGCCGGCCCTAAGAGATAGCGGTACTGCATTTTTTTCTTTTTTTCTTTTTCTTTTTTTTTTTTAGACAGGGTCTTGCTTTGTAGTTCAGGGTGGCCTTGAGCTCACTGTATAGCCCAAAAGAGCCTTGAACTCACAGCAATACTCCGTCTGGCTCCCAAGTTCTGGGATTACAGATGAGAGTCACCATGCCTGGCATTATGGTATATGGTATAGGGTTACCTGGGCCCTTGTGCTTGCAAGGCAGGCGCCAGAACCACTGAGCTGAATTCTGGCCCTTTTTTCCTTTTTTTAAATCTAAATTTGTAAAAAAAAAAATCTATTTTTTTTTTCACTCCACATAACTGATACCAAGCTGGGCTTTCATAACTAATTTTACTTGGTATTGATAGAGAATATAAAAATAATTACTGCAAATACAAAAACCCTACAGAAACAAATTTAGGACATTATGAATCTGTACCGGCTTAGTGACCTATTTCTGGGGCCACCACCCACCTTTTCCATCACTCTATCCCTGATGCAGGGCTATGGACTGGGACTGTAGGTTTAGCCACTTCACAAATCTTTTGCTGACAGAGCTGCTGAGTTGGCTCACGGTCCTTTCTGCTCATGCCGTTTGCATTTTGTTTGGCATCTTATCCAAACTGTCTTCTCTGGTCTTTGAATGACTGATTATAAATGATGGTAAGTAATTTAAGAATTAAGAGGGAGATTATCCTCATGTTTTGAGTTTTATAGTTTTTTCTTCATATATATTGAATTTGGATAGTACTTATGTTTAGTTTTTATTGCTTTTGTTGGTTTGTTTTAGAAGTGGTTTCACTGTGTTGCTCAAGGTGGTCTTGAGCCCCTCTGCTTCCCAATGCTGAGACTGCAGGCCCGTGCTGCAGTGCATCCTTGATGGTGCCCTGAGCTCCTGGTGGTGTTTGGTAGTTGAGCCTGGTCAGTGTATAATTGTACATAAGGGCCATCAAAATAGTAGAGTAACTTGGTTATTGGAGTAGGATTAGGGTTTTTCTTCACATCTTACATCTGTTCTTGTTGCAGATTGTGAGAGTTCTAGATTGTTTTCATAGGAGCATCATATATAGAGGTAGATTAATTCTGCTATGCAGAATTTGATTTCTGTTACTATAACAAATAACGGAGATAAATCAAGTTCTGCAGATAAAAGATTTATCTCCACTCATAGATTTGGAGATTATAGCTTGTAATTAGTTGGTACCATTGCTTTGGGCCTGTGATGATGCAATCCCTCATCCTGGGAGCAGGTAGAGGAGCAAGATAGATAGAGAGGTCAGAAGAAACCTGTGTCATCATCCCTATTGCTGGAGACCGAGGCTCCCACATGCAGGGCTCTTTGGGGAACATTTGAGCTGCATGCTGTAGAAGCAGCCCAGGTTTTACCTATTCATTAAAAGCCAAATGGATAGGGGTCGGGGAGTTAGCTCAGTGGTTCCGGCGCCTGTCTCGCAAGCGCAAGGACCCGGGTTTGATCCCCGGTAACCACATAACAATACAGGGTGTGGAGATCCACACCCAGCAGCAACCAGTACCACATCCACAGTGCCGGGCGTGGTGGCTCACGCCTGTAATCCCAGCACTCGGGAGGCAGAGGCAGGAGGATTGTGATGTGAGTTTGAGGCTGAGCTCAGGGCCAGCCTGAACCACAAAGCGAGACCCTGTCTCAAAAAACCTAAAAAAAAAAAAGCCAAATGATAAAAATGCCGTATGTGTAGACCAGAAGTTCATTCACTTGGTTGTTGAATAGAAGATGAGAGTTTCCTGTGCTGTTCACCCAGTGTTGATTGTAAAAAAAAAAAATTAATGGAGGACATATGGGAATAACTTGCCAACCTGAAGAAAGGATAGTGATTCTTAGGAATAAACTTAACTTTACTTCAGATATAGGAGAATGTTTTACTGTGAGATATTTGTCAGTATTTGACCCTTAATTTCTGTTTTTTTTCCTATTGACTGAGAGACACATAGTTTTATTGTCTTTCACTTTTTTTATTGGATGCAGTGAAGAAAAATTAAGTGGCTTTCTAATGATGGAATTATTTTCAAAGTCACATACCTAATAAAACTATAGCAATATTGTTTTCATTGCAAAATTAATATAATTGTAACTTTTCCTCCTACTGTTAAAGTGATCCTTATTTTTACAGTGAACTTTCAATAAGATATATTAGTACAGCCAAGCAGACTAATATTTTAGAAAGAATATTACCAGTAATAAAAAGGACAGAATTATGATAGTTTGATGCATTAATTTTAATAACTTCTTTTTTTTAAACGAGTCAAGATGAGAAAGGTAAAACAAATATGGTTCTTATTTTGATAAGTACTGAATTTATTATGTGATATGCTTTCTTTTCTTCAAATGTAGAATCAGAGGTTAGGTTCTTTTTGTGTAAGAATGGATGAATCTATGTTTTTAGGAGTTGAATTTAATATTCCATCCGAATATTGTTTAAGCAGTGTAGTAAAAATAATAATTGGAGTCTTGTAGTTGAAGCAGTTGTTACTTTATTTGCTGGTGGTGCTCTGCCTTTTGAACATGTTTGATAGCTATTAGAGATGGACAGATTCTGTTGTGTGAAATAGTTAATTAGAGAAACTAGAGCTGTCCCCTGACCTATAACTTCTATAAAATTGATCATTTAATTTCTTCCTTTATAGTATAGTAATTTTTTTTTGTAGTTTGCCACAAATTTGGGGCTCTGTAGTTTAGAAGTATGATCTCAGTTGATTGTAAAAAGATAGTTTATGTGTTCTGACATGCTTGCCTGGAAAGTTGTTTTTATTTCTCTGCAGGTTTTTAGTTAAATCTTGTCTGCATTTAAAATTTTTGTATTGTTTATACCAATTCCATGTGCTTCTTGGTAGACCATTTACCCTGCCTAGAGGCATATTGAGCCTATGAAGTGTAAACCAATGAGACTTTCATTTGTATAGGTCTCTTGATATTTATATATAAAATGTTTACATTTTTAAACTGAAGAAGGTCGTGTGTCCTCGTCGTTGTCTGTTCCCCCCGACCCCCAATGTTAACATCAGATTCCACAAAATCTGAGTCTTCTGCAAAGATAACGGTTAGGAGATGAGAAACAGAAGTAAATGTGGATTTTACTTTTGTATTATAGGTAAAAGAAATATATAAATAGACTATTAAATGGGTTTGTGTGTGATGTCAGGTTTAATTTATCATGATAACCATCAGTAGTGCACAAGATGTTTTGACTACATTTAGTTCCACATTAAATTAAGCATAGCCAGTGGCCTACAAAGTCCATCTGTACTGCTGCCAGAGGTAACACCGAAGATTGCCACTCATGCTGCCTGTCACCGCATTAGCTGCCATGGTATTTGGGCTTTGGAATTGCTCATGCAAAATGAGCCTTTGTATTAAATTGAAATTTGTATTCTCTAAATTGATTATATTGAACGGAGAGGCTTTCATTTCAGAAGGCAGTCAGTTTTTATTTTAGGTTACCTATAAACCAGTGAAAACAAATCAAATAAATAAGATTAGTTAGGGGTTTATTGAAGCCTGAAGTCTAGAGAGAGGAAATTATTATACACAAGAGCCAGTTACACATATTGTTTGAGATAATTTTTCTATACTGGCTGCTAATCACAGAAAACAATTAACTTAATGATTTTGTCATATAAATATACATTAAGATCTGAAATTTGTTTAGTTTTATTTGTATTTAGAAAAATATTCAAGCCACTCAAAATGTTTGCTGTTTTTTAAAATGAACACCCCTTGAATTGGTCTTCATCAGCACAATCAGAGAAGCACCGATTTGTTCCCCAGGAGTGAATGCAGTTTCGTGGCTGGAGTATCCTTTAAGATGGCAGACCTCACAGATCAGTTTCCTCCCCTCCACTCATCCTCTCCTAGAGCAGCATTTAGAAATGTCTGAAATTAGACCTGTAAAGCACAGGCTAAAGCCAGAATAAATATCTTGAAAATTTTATCATAATGTTGCTTTTTAAACTCCTAAATGTCCTCTATTTAAAATGAAATTCCTTTGTATTAACCTTCTTTCATATGCTAGCTTTCACCAGACTACAGAATTGCCTGATTTGACTTTCTAATGTAGCTGTAATGAATCTTCTGGGAAGCTTAATGAGAGGAAACATGCACTCACAACTCCATTGTAAAATATTCAGTCAGTACTGTCAATGTTGCTGATTAGAAAAAAGGTGGGGGGAGTTGAAGGTGGGAGAGCAGAATGAAAAACTCACCAACATATATTAAGGTTTAAAACCAATATATTCTCTCAGGGATTTCAACCTTTACTAGGCATCATGATGTGCAATAATACCTTGATTAATTATTTTCAATAACTTCAAGTTGGGGGGAGGTAGAGTCTGCCTTTTAAAGCCAGAATTAGGATATTTGATTAGATTCAGCTTTGACACATTCACTCTGAAAAAAGATTTGGGCAGGGGCACACAGCAACCAGCCCTTTTATACAAGCAGACAAATTACTCTGTGTATTATGCTTGAGTACCCAGCAGACTCAAATATTTGCTGGTCAATAAATGTGGCACCTCCCTACACCAAATCCAAGATATTTAATGGTGGCCTTTCAAATGTATGTCCCTGAGATATTTGGGGTCCCAATTATTAAGAAAAGACTTTTCCATGACATAGTGTAGGTAGTTTATCCCAGGTATTTATAATTGTAGCAGTATGTTTTTGGCTTATCTGTGTAAGAACTTGAACACCAGAATTTAATAATTAGGGATTTATTAGTTAAAACCAAATGTTATAATGAGCCAGATGCTGCAACTTTGAAACAGCCATTTCATTAGCATTTTTAAATTGAGGAGAATTGAAATTAAATTTGGAGTGTCTTGACTTTGATGAGTTAACATTTTAAAATCATTTAAAAATCTATCACACAAAAGGTAGATTTCCTTTAATTTTAATGAAAGACAACACTCACACTGAAATATTAGACTAAGTGAATTAAAACCTCTTGTCTTAAAAAATTCTGATTTCCTTGTTTGAAGGAAGTACTCTAAAATAATCTTAACATAAAATGACTACCAAAAGAAATAATTGCAAAAAAAGTATGAAATATGAAGAATTACTTTTACTTTTGACTGAAAGTGATGCACATCACTGAAATGGAAGAGGCAATGATGAGGGAGAAAAGGAAGTGTATTTTTTATTTATTTGTTTCCTTTTTCACAGGGAAGCATTTTTAATAATAGCTTGAGTGGTTTGATGAAATATCTGAAGGAAACCCCCAGGAGAAGAAGATTATACTAGAGAGAGATCTCTCTGTGAATCATTTACACTAACCTCTTGCTGAAGCACAGCTTGCATTTTTAATGAAGGATGATTGCATTTCATAAACAGACCTTTAAAAATTAAAATAATATTGATCCTTTCTCATTTAGGCATGTTAAAATAACATGCTATATGCCTCTTCTTAATAGATCAGGACATATTAGTGTTATTTTAAAATAATATAGTTTAAGAATTTCTAGTCAAAAATTTCTTTAGGACTTTGATGAAAATATTTCTAAGAAAAATTTTTGCTTTTGTTTTTGTTTTTTGAGAGCTTTGTAGTTCAGGCTGGCCCAGAACACACTGTGCATCCCAGGCTAACTTTGGCAGCTCTCCTGCCACTGTCTCCCGAGTGCTGGGATTACAGCAGTGTGTTACCACACTCGGGTCTAGAAAATATTTTTTAAACAATATTCATAAAAGTAAATGTAAAATGGTTTAAAACTTGGCACTTTGTTTACAATATAAGCTGTCTCTCAACAGTTTCCCTAATTTCTTTTGATCATATCAATTTCCTATAAATAAAATGGGTCTGGTACTTGAAATACTGATTCTAGCATAGAAAAGAGAGTAAGTTAGGTTTTAGGAAACCTTTATTCATTCACAGCCCTCTAGCTGAGGACAAGGTATAAGTATCATGTCAGTTTAAAATATGTCCCTCAAGGAGATAACATATGTATCTTTATTTTCAGTTTTTCTGAATTATAATTTTGTATCATTTTTTTTTTTTTTTAGGTTTTTTGAGACAGGGTCTTGCTTTGTGGTTCAGGCTGGCCCTGAGCTCAGCCTCAAACTCACATCACAATCCTCCTGCCTCTGCCTCCTGAGTGCTGGGATTACAGGTGTGAGCCACCACGCCCGGCACTGTGGTATGTGGTACTGGTTGCTGCTGGGTGTGAGTCTTCACGCCCAGTATTGTTATGTGGTTACCGGGGATCAAACCTGGGCCCTTGTGTTTGCAAGACAGGAGCCGGAACCACTGAGCTAACTCCCCGGCCCAATTTTGTATCATTTGATAGACTTTAATTTTCACTGGAATGTCTTTTGTCAGGATCATCAATATTATATAATTTTATACCTTTCATGGTTTTCATAATTACATGATGATGCAAAGAATGTTCCTTTCCTTTTTTTTTTTTTAAAAAAAGAAAATGTTCCTGAGGTAAGATTTAGTGCAATTTGTATATAGTTTTATATAAATTTGTATATAGTTTTATATAAAACTGGAAAGAAGTACTCTTCTTTGGTGGAAGGATTAGGAATACACAACAAAATAAATAAAAAATTCACAATCATGTGACAGCCTTTGTGTGAATCAGGTTTTCCTCTACTTGAACTGCAGAACAATGTAGTAGTAAAAGCCCAGACTCAGAAGACCAAATGTTTGGGTAAAAATCCCTTTCTACTGCTTCTAGTTCTGTAACACAGGGGCAAGTTACTTGACCTCCTTATGTTTTTGTCCCATGTGAAATAATGGTAATAGACTGATGTGAGAATTAAATGGGTTTTTCTAGGTCAGGGCCGGCTACATGTTTAAGAGCTTTGTGCATTTTACCTATTATTATTTTAAATTAGTTTTTATTTCTTTAAATTATTCCAGTCATTAAAGAAAAATTATTTGAGAAAAATGGCTTCAGAATAGTCAAATGGGGGAAATTTTTAGGTTTGCCTTTTCAGTTTTTTTGTGCCTTATACCTAAATAGATGAAGATACTAATAATGCAAGTTACTTTTAATTTCTATTGATTGATTGGTTGATCCATAATGCAGGAGATTAAATTTAGCTCCTTTGCACTGATTTACATCTCCAGCCTTTTTTATTTTTATTTTGAAATAGAGTTTTGCTAAGTTTCTCAGACTGGGATGGAACTTGTAGTCCTCCTACTACAGCTTCCTAGAGTGTTAGAATCATAGTGTTGCACCACTTTGCCTGACTACTGTTTTTTTTGAGACAGGGTCTGGCTTTGTGGTTCAGGCTGGCCCTGAGTTCAGTCTCCAACTCACATCACAGCAATCCTCCTGCCTCTGCCTCCCGAGTGCTGGGATTACAGGTGTGAGCCACCACGCCTGGCACTGTGGTATATGGTGTTGATTGCTACTGGGCGTGAGTTTCCACATCCATTATTGTATGTGGTTATCGGAGGAATCGAACCGGGGCCCTTGCACTTGCAAGATAGGCACCAGAACCACTGAGCTAAATCCCTGGGGCCATGTTTGTTTGTTTTTTAAATAATGAAGGGACCTTAAACTAAGATTTGCTATAAGAATATTATGAAGTTGTTTGTGGAATTCACATTGGTCTCTGTTTAGCTTACCAGTTACTGTAGAAATATGCATAATACTTTGGATTTTTTATTTTTTTAAATTTTTATTTATTTTTTTGAAGACAAGGTCTCACTTTGTAGTTCAGGCTGGCCCTGAGCTCAGCCTCAAACTCACATCACAGCAGTCCTCCTGCCTCTGCCCTCCTGAGTGCTGGGATTATAGGCATGAGCCACCATGCCTGGCACTGTGCTGTGTGGTATTGATTGCTGCTGAGTGTGAGTCTCCACACCCAGTATTGTATGTGGTTACCGAGGATTGAACCTGGGTCCTTGGCGCTTGCAAGACAGGCGCCGGAACCACTGAGCTAAATCCCTGGCCCTACTTTGGATTATTTAGAGTCATAGACAATGTATATTTCACATTTTCTTTTCCCTGATAATGTACAGGGGACCCATAGAACTAAATAACCAGACTTCCTTAGAATGAGTTTGTAGTTAGGAGGCCTGGTGGGAGTGGAATTTGCTTTTCCTCCCTTGATTTTCCTATTACAGAGGGTTTTAGTAGGTACTAGGTAATTAAGACATTTCCCATCAGAATATCCCTTTGGTCACTATAAATTGCTGTGCAGTTGGAGATAAAAGAATGCCACTGTTTTTAAATTTTTTAAAACATGGAATTACTCATGGTCGGGCTAAGCTGTCATGTTGCTCTTGAAGGCTGGGCTGCTATTTGTGAGGCAGGCTTCTCTGCTGCTCAGCAGTGCTGGCAGGGCTGTGTGGTTTCTGGAGAGGATTATCCTGGGGTAGGAGAATTAATTTGTTTTTACTGTTTTACCTCTTCATTATGGTTGCAGGATGATGTGTATTGAGGATGCAACTAGAAGAACTCAGTTGGCTACATATAATTTCATTTTTATAAATTAAAAAACAGTGAAATCATGTTATTTCTAAATATTACAAGAGTTTCTCCCCTTGGGAACAATGCTGATTTTAGCTGTAACTAGGAAATTGACAGTTTGGTAGGGGCACCCCCCTACTCTTTCTGCCTCTCCTTTCAAAACTGGGAATTGACCCTCAGACTTTGCACATACAGGCAAGTGTTCAACCCTTGATCTGAATCCTTAGGCCCTTCACTTTCTATATGTGATTTTCCTCTTTTTCCCATCAACCTGAGTACCCTGATTTGCTGGCTGGCTGCTTGTTGCACACATCTGTCAGCCTTCCCTTCTCTGAGGATGTGGCTACTACTTGGGCTTTTGGTGTGTAAAGACTGTGTCAGTCAGCATTTTAGTTCTGAGATCACTGACTGAACTGTTTCACAGTAAGGGTTTTACAGTTATTCTTTCAGAGTTATTTGCAGTTAAAAGAAGGCGGAAGTTAATAATGAGTAGTTTTTATTGCAAATTTAATATGTGCTAGACATTTTATTAAGCTTCTTGATAATAAGTTAAGTAAATTTGTCATTGTAGCAACATTTTAAAATAGATGTTATTAGTTTTACAATTTTCAGGTGAGGAAACTGAAGGGGTTTTTTTTGGGGGGGGGGATAAGGGGCTTTGAGTAACTGTAGATTAAACCCAAGCCCTTCATACTGAGCTACATCCTAGCTATTTTTAAAAATTTGAAATGAGGTCTTCCTGAGTGCTAAGTTACCCAGACTAGGTTCGAATTTGTCATTCTTCACCAGCCTCCCAGAGTGATGGGACTACAAGTGTGTACCATCATACCCACCTCTGGGATAGTAAATTAAACCAAGGTTTATAGCTGGTTAGTGGTAGAGCAGGGGTCAGCCCTGGCAATGAGGACCCACTGCCCAAGTGCTGGAGGACTATGCTTGGCTACTTCTGTCACAGAGCATGGATTTCCAGTTGTGCTTAAGTGCCAGGGCGGGAGACAAGTCAGATGTTCGTTGGACACTGGAGAGCAGGAAGACAGGCAGGCATAGAAGAGTTTGTTTTCTTTTTCTTTAAGGTGGCCCACATTGTCTCATAATTAGCCTCTTCATAATTTGCCTGTTTTTCCCAATTCCTTTCCTTCCTGTTGCAAATATTTCCTCAGGAATATTGGTTCTAAAGATGGCATTGTGTTTATTTATTTACCTTTTAGAAGAGTCTTGATGTGTTGCCCAGGCAGTCTTGAACTGGTTAGCACAAGTGAACCTATTGCTTCAGCCTCCTGAGTAGCTGGGACTACAAGTGTGACACCATGCCTAGCTGATGATACAACATTAAGTTTATTTGTGTGTTTTTGAACAAGATACTCAACTTCTCAGAACCCATTTCTCTATCTTAATATGGGGATAATATTGATACCTACTCTTCAGGTGAATGAGAGGTGGGATAAGTGAGTATTTATGAACAGGGGATGCTTGAATAAATATTTTCTAGGGAGATTCTGGAGAGAAGCTGGAATGGGCAGTTGAGAACATGTTTCAGGCAAAGTGCTCAGACATGTCAGGCACCTTGGAGTGGCTCACACTTGGTATAGTCAAGGGTAGTAATTGCTTTAAGATGATGAATGGTTGATTGAAGGCATCAAAGACAAACTGTGACTGAAAATCTAGCTAATCCGAACACTTCCTGAAGGTGATAAATATAGAGATTAACTCCAGAGAAGGTAGAAAAAAGGCAGATGGGCTTTCTATGTAGAAATATATATTTTAAATGATACTGAAGAAGGTATTTCAAAATATGAAAGAAAAATAATTTTTATAGTGATAGCATAGCTTTCTCAGTCTCCAGTTAATTTTTCTTTCTTTTCAAAACAGAATAGCAAGCATCCAATACATGCAAATTAAAAGAACTTTTTTTTTTTTTAGGATTAAAAGATAACTATGACTTATTTTTTTAAGTATAAAAGGTAACATTGTATTTTATTTATTTATTTATTTATTTATTTATTTATTTATTTAAGGTTTTTTGAGACAGGGTCTGGCTTTGTGGTTCAGGCTGGCCCTAAGCTCAGCCTCCAACTCACATCACAGCAACCCTCCTGCCTCTGCCTCCCGAGTGCTGGGATTACAGGCGTGAGCCACCACGCCCGGCACTGTGGTATTTGGTACTGATTGCTGCTGGGCGTGAGTCTCCACGCCCAGTATGGTATATGGTTACTGGGATCGAACCCAGGTCCTTGTGCTTGCAAGACACGTGCCGGAACCACTGAGCTAACTCGCCAGCCCCTAAAAGGTGACATTTTAAAGGGCAAAAGCCCATAAGTTAAATGAGATCTTACAAATCCAAATTATTTATCAGCATTTAATAAACATTTTGGGTGACATTGAAAATCTCTGATATTCTTCGTGTTAATGTAACCATTAATTCTGAAAGGCCAAGTTATCTCTAGCTATTTCCTTCATGAACCTTGGCAGACACTGTAGAAAAAGTGTGTAGAACGAAATGTCTATAAAAGATAAATTGAGTGTACCTTTTCTGTAATTCAGTTTGGATATTTTGTTCCTATGTAAAATGTTTAGCTTTTCTTTCCATAATCATCATTATTTTCCTTTTTCCTAACTCTGTTTTTCAAGAGAAAGTAAATTCTGTTTACATATAGCTTTCTTCAAGAGCCTGATTAATATAGGATGTTTTGTTATATTATGTATAGGGAGTGAGAAAATATGTATATGCATATATTAATCAGAAGCATTTAAATTCATTTTTGAAAAATACTGATTAAATTATTATTCACTTTTCAGGAGAATATTGGATAGTGGGAAAATTTTATTGAGAATTGGCATGACATTTTCTTAGTCTTTTTCCTTTCTATCTACCGAGTGTAGCTTTTTACACTTTCAGAGCATGTCTACAGAGTCCATTGCACCCAGGAAATCTCCTGGGGCCTGAAGTGATGGCTCCTTGTGGCTGCAGTAACAAGATCTGTGGCTGAAGTGAACCTGAAGCCCCTTGGTTGTGTATCCATCATTGCACCCTCTGCTTGAAACCCCTTTCTCCTTTCCCAGTGGTTTCTGTAAAGAACACTTGCTGTGTTGCCTGTCTGTCTGGTGCTTTATGCTGTCTTCCAGGATATGCAGCCTAAATAGTGTTTGCTGTTGGCAGCTAAAGGCAGTTGATACTAAAATAATGTGATTCCAGCAATAGGTAATATATGCTTTGTTCTAACCCTGGGTTTAAAGGAACCATTGATGATTTGGTACAACAATCTGTTATATTTAAATATGGGTTAGTCTGTGGCAAGAATATGGCAGATAGGAGTCTCAGTTTGGGAACAGAAACCTTTTTTTTTTGGTGGCACTGGGGCTTGACTTGAACTGTAAGCATGCTGGGCAGGTGCTTCACCACTGAGTTATATCTTTAGCCCTTTACTTTTCAGTTCTTGAGATGCAATTTCTCTAAGTTCCCTCAGATGGCCTTGAACTTTTTTTTTTTTTGTATTGAAGATTGAACCTAAGGCCTTCACATATCATCTCCTTTTTGTTATTTTAAGCACTGTTTCATTCAGTTGCTAAATGGCCAACCCTAGGTCCAAACTTCTGGTCAGTCTTCCTCTACCTCCTAGAATGCTTGGGTTTGGACATAGATGCTACCATCCTCAGTTTGGCCCTGATTTGAGTGTTTTTTTTTTTTTTTTCCCTTTTCCCAAGACAGGGTTTTGCTGTGTTGTTTAGGATGGTCCTGAACCCAAGCTGGCTTTGAACTTGTGATAGTCCTCCTGCCTCAGCCTCCTGAGTGCTGGGGTGACTGGTGTGTCTCTGTGCCCAGCTAGTTTTGAAGTTTTGATCCTCTTGCCTCTGTCTCCTCTTGCCTCTGTGTTGGAATCGTGCACCATCATGCCTGATGGGGTAGATACTTTTTATGGTGGTACTCGGGATCAGACTTGGGCCCTTGTGCTTCCAAGGTAGACATGGTACCACTGAGCTAAATCCCCGACATTGAAGTACATAATGTTTTAATGCTGTAGAGTTTACTTGGGATACTTAGTAGTTTTGGAATGGACTAGAGTTCTTTAGCATGAAGATTTAAAACATGGTCAGTATTATTATTTTCTTGTTGCTGTGCTGTGGGTTGAACCAGGGCATTCACACTGAACTATACATCTCTAGCCCTTTTTCACTTTTTTAAAAAGTTTTTTGTAGTTCAGACCGGCCCTGAACTCACTATATAGCTCAGGCTAGTCTCAAACTCACAGCAATCCTTCTGCTTCTGCTTCCTGAGTGCTGTGATTATAGGAGTGAGCTACCTCATCTGGCAGTGCTTTTTTACTCTTTATATTGAGGTAGGGTCTTGATAAGTTGTTTAATACTTGAACTTGTGATCCTGCTACCTCAACCTCCCAGAGTGCCAGGTTTGCAGGTGCCCATTCTAGTCAATATTGTGTAGATAATTTAATATTATATTTCTCTAGTAAGAAATTGTAGATGTTAGTAGTCTGGTGTGTATAAGTTAATTGCTGAAAAATGTTACAGATCAAGCATTCATGGTGAACAAACTGGTAATGTAAAAAATTTTTTTTTTTTTTTTTTTTTTTTACAGAAGTTAACAGTTGTCTAAGAGCGTTTTGCAAACTAAATTGTTCAATTGTGAGGTTGTACGTGGAGCCATCAGTAGCATTTAATAGTGAAGCAAGACCACCATGACAGAATGTTGGGCAAACAGAGGAGAGTAATAGGGAGTCTTGGCATACTACAGTGACCAGGAGAGGGAGGAGGACCAAGAGCAAGAGGGCTGTGATGATGGAGTGGTAGTGGCAGTCATAGTGAATAAGTTGATAACCTACTGGTAAGGGTAGAATAAAAATCTGAATCTAGGTGTCCTAGATGACAGCCAAGCCTTGCATGGGGTGGAAGGTGCTCAAGGTGCCTGGCCTGACAGCTGCTGGTTCTGAGGAGACCACTTGAGGTCCTGGCTCTCAGAAGGTACTGAGTAAAGGTGGCCTGCACCTCCTACCACTGTGGCAGTGTTCATTTATTCATTTATTTGGCAGATTTCTTTACTGCTGTGTGTCAGGTATGGTTCTAGGTAACATGGTCCTTTCCCACTTCCTTTCATTCTTCTACTTTTGCCCGTGTCTTACCTTTTTTTTGGCAGTACTGGGGATTGAACTCAGGAGCTTGCACTTGCAAGGCAGGTGCCAAGCCACAGAGCTAAATCTCTGGGTCTTTCTCTAATCCGTTTTCAAGCAGTGTGAGAAGGAGGATATTTTTAGTAACATCACTCTCTTAAAACCAAACTCTTCACTTTCTCACCCCATTTGGAATACAATGTAGAGCTCTTTCTATGACAGCCAACACCATGATGGTTCTTCTGAGTCTTTGTTAGAACCTGTGACCCCACCCCTACCATCCTGCCATGTTAGCTGCCATCACTCTGGTTGGCTGTTATGTATAGGAAGTGACCAACTATGTTTCACCATGGCACATTGTAATCTAATTTCTGGCCTTCCATGCATTTCTGTCAAGTTTTGCTTTGATTTCTTCACTATGTAGTCCTCTGGGCAGCTTTCCCTGGTGTAGGGCAGTCCATTACTTTGCATTACTTTATCCTAATATTTCCCCCCTCCTTCAAGGAAAGTTATATGAGTTGCTTACTTGCTTAGATTTGTGGGTGTCTCTTCTGACTGTAAATTCTATGTTTACAATTAATTTCTAGTGATAGGACAGGTTTTCAGAACACATTGAACTTTTAAACACCAAAAACGGCGCAGCAGCTTGCAGTCCTCCCACCTTTCTGTTAAAGTTGGCTACTGTGGTGAGGTTATTAGTATGAAGCACTTTGGAGCTTTGGTTTTTAACACTGACACCACTTACTATGTAACCTGGGACATGTTTCTGACCCCCTCAGCTCTAAATTCCTTACCTAGAAATTGTGATAGCAGTAATTCCTGTTATATTCACTTCATGGGGAAGTTGTGATGATCAAAGGAGCAGATGATTAAGTATTTGTAAGGGAAGAACTACCTCACATGTAGTTTAGTGGATCTTGATACATGTTAGCCTTTATTATTACCTCCAATATTGTCTTCCATGTCTGTGAATTGCCCATTTGTTTCATTAGTTTTCTCTTTTTAAAATACGTATGTTCAAAGTAAATATATGAAAAATGTCCACCATCACTGGTCATTTGAAAGATGCAGATTAAAACAGTGCTGAGATTCCATCTGACTCTGGAAAGAATGACCATTATCAAGAAATCAACAAATCCTGTTAGGGCTGTGGAACAAAAGAACCCTTATCTATTGCAACTGGTGCAACCATTGTGGAGATTTCTCAAGATAACTAAAACTCGAAGTTCCATTTGACCCAGCTATTTCCCTTTGCAGTATCTTCTTTTTTTTTTTTTTTAGGCTTTTTGAGACAGGGTCTCGCTTTTGTGGTTCAGGCTGGCCCTGAGCTCAGCCTCCAACTCACATCACAATCCTCCTGCCTCTGCCTCCCGAGTGCTGGGATTACAGGCGTGAGCCACCACGCCCGGCACTGTGGTATGTGGTACTGGTTGCTGCTGGGCGTGGGGTCTCCACACCCAGTA
>PVIR01015456.1:0-38328 GCA_004026965.1 Petromus typicus
TGATAGGTTTGAATCATTTATACTTAAATGGACATACCTTGAGGATATCCTCATAAGTGAAATAAATAGGTCACAGATAGGTACATATCGCATCTTTTCTCTGGTATGAGAAAATAAAGATGTAAATGAGTCCTAGAATTGTATGTTATATATTGTGAAATAGAAAATGCTCAAAGTAAAATAGGGTGAAGGGGGAAAAATAATGAGATTATAACAAAAAAGTAAGGAAACAAATTTTATGTATATGGGGGGGTAAGGGTGGGTAGGGCTATGGGAAAAAATGAGAATTAAGTTGTGTCTTATACTGGTACAAATCCCCATTATGGAGTGCAATCATGATGTGTGTATGTAATGTACCAATAAAGATTTTAAAAATTGTCAAGGTTAATATGGGGGCAAATCAAAGCTTCTGTGAGATCACATATATACTATCTTTACTCTGCTGTGAAATGTACTAGTTTCTTATATTCTTCTCATTTTAGCCAACATACTGCAGGTATCAGTGTCGAATATGTATTTTAAAAAGCAGAGTCATAAACTGGACTATCTGCTCTTGAGAATAAATAGTTTAAACTGTTGTGAACACCAAAAAAAAAAAAATGAAGAGTAACTTTAGTTACCCTTAGTTACTTTAGTAACTTTAGTTACTCTTCTTGTTGCTGAGATAAAATACTCACAAGTTAAAGGAAGAAACATTTACCCTCTGGGCAAAGGACACATACCTCAAAAACTATATATTGTTTCTAGAAACAGCTTTACAAATATGATTCGGGATGGATCCCTTCCCCTCCATGTCCTTTTGTGACTGAGAGTACAAAACTTGCCAGAGAGATCCTTGGTTGTTTCAGGTGATGCCAATCATTACCTATGTGGTTATTACAGGTGCAAAGGCTGAGGTACAGTCTGGGTGGCCCAAGGTTAGTCTGGAACCCACTATCTAAAAACATGCTCAGTGTTGACTGCATCATTCTAAATCCAAAAAACAATTACAAAGCATTATGGTAACTTCCCAAGGCCTGAGCATTTGATCTAAAAATCATGTGTTCAAATTAACCACTTTATCCTTTTAAGTATAAACCTTGTAAAATATCTGTTTTCTTTTACTATCCATCTCCTTTAATGATGGAAAAAAGAAACCAATAAAATTTTAAATAGCCTTTCCTTTCAGGATTGAACTCTAGTGGCCAAAATCTATACCTAACATCAAAACAACTGCATGCTATAGACTGGGACAACAATCTTGCCTCATCTAACACCTACAAGAACAGGTTATTACCCGGCTTCCCAACCTATTGAAGAAAGTGGATCAAAACCTTCCTTTCTAATCATTTCATTGCACAACAAATACCTAAGGTGGTTATTACTATCATTGATCTATTTCCTAACGCTGTAGGCTTAGCCAATCTCCTTTTATGCTTCCTTCAAAACTTACTGAGAGAAAACTTAAAGGAAATTATACTGAGCACTCAATTATTATGGCTTATGATATAACAGAGAAGGGTTCTTTTAATATACATATTAACACAACTACAAACTATATGATTCGGTAAGTATGGATCACAAACCTGCATTTAATTCAAGGTGGCTTACTTTTACAATGACTCACTCATAACAAAGGCCTCTCAGCTGAGACTACCAAAAGAGTAAAGAGTAATGCTACCAAGATCCAAATACTTTTATTTAGCCAGGAATGAGACAGCAATATAAATACAACCCTTTAGACTTTCACTCTAACCTTTCACTATAATTGCTGTACTAATTAGATGAATATAAACTAGTCAGTTAGCTTCCTATTATACTCTTGCTACAAAAAAAATAGCACCTGCCCTCAAACCACCCCACAGAAAAGTCCTCAAGAATAAGGAACAAAATCTAAGTACTATAAAATGCTATAGGCATCTTGAAAAAAAAAAGATAAGCTTTAAATAAGAAAGCCACACACATTATCCCTATTTAGGGTAAAATAAATGTAAAGGAAACTTTACATACTACAAATTCTGGTTGAGTCCTTATTAGTTCCAAATATAACACTCACCACAAAAGGGGAAAGATAACCTACCCCATGTTGCCATCCATTAGAAGAATCGTGTTGTAAATATGAGAGAATATGAAGAGAAAGAGAATTGTGCTGAAGAACATTGTCATCCACGACCCGTGATCTTCTCGGAACATTTTTAACCGGAGCAACTGGCCTGAAATATAAACACTGGAAATCAATGTACATTATAAACCAAAATTCATACATCTTTGCTTTATTTTAGTGAATCTCAGTTTTCTCAGTATTTTCTGAAGTTGTTTCCATAGGTTTATGGGTGAAACCATTATATAGTCTTTTTTTGATCTTTTTAAAAAATTAATTGATTTTCTTAGTGCATCTTATACACAACTCAGGATCACGTTTGACATTGAGAACTTGTACCAGTGTTCAACACGACTTAATTCTCATTTTTCCCCATTCCCCTGCTCACTGTACAACCTTCCACCTGATTTTTCATCTTTGTAAATAAATGATCTTGAGTAAAGTCCATGGCAGCCTTTGTATCAAATGTCATCTCAGAGCAAATAGTACTGAGGTGACAATTTAATATCCAGAGATTGTGGATTATGCTGGCATGAAAGTAAGATGAATTAGAGCACTGCTACTTTCTAGTCTCCTTATAAATATGTTTCTGGTTCATATTGAAACTACTGAAAGCAAATGGTGAAGAAGTTGCGTCAATTTCATACATTTTGCTTTTGTTTTCATACATCCACTCAATACTGGCTAGTACAAGAGCTCTTAAAGAAAGATAGAGGCTCTATCAGGAGACAAAGACAGCTCAGCCACACTCTTAGCTAAACAAGGCCAGACCTGGGAGCAGGCACACAGCGCACAATGTGTCTGATGAGTCATGGTGCTGCTCTTGGTGAAATATAATTTCCAACCTTTGAATCCTAAAATCACATTTACAAAGAAATCGCTAAAATCTATGTTAAAATGAAAATTTCATAAGAAAAACATTGAAATGAACCATAAAGTAAAAGTTACTAAGATCAGAATTAATCCAGAGAAATATTTTTATTTATGGTAGAGGAAAGAAATGATTCTACAAGGACTCTAACTAGTTAGGGAGATTTAAAACTAGTGAGAAAAAATTAGGATAAGTCTTCTGGCCTCTTCCAAGATAAATTTTCTCTATTGCATATAATTGCATTTCTGAGAAGGTATATCTAAATAATAAGAAAAATGATATAGATTAAGGAACTGTAATTGAAATAGGGTAGACCTATAATCATATAATAAAATTTTTTGCTAGAGAAAAGATTATCTTTTTAAAGATATGAAAATTATGAAATATATATACATATTTCCCTCTGGAAAAGATCTCCCTAGAGATAGACAGTACATTTCATATAGCTTACTGAGCAGAGGAAGAAATAATCTAACTTTCTCCTAGATCTCACTTTTCTTTAAACACCACATTAGATGTCATTGGGAAACCAAGATAACAGAAACATTATCCTAGCTAAAAATTTAAGTGAAACACCAACAAAAAAATTCAGTTCAGAATACATCATCTGGTTTCTTGACCTGTGCAGGCAAAGAAAACAGCAAATATGAGAATCAGGAGACTATGATGGTGTAACTTTTAAAAAGTGGGAAACTCTATAACAACACAAGTGATACTAGCACTTCAAATTACAAAATTACAGAACATGTTGATTAACTGATTAAAGTCACTACTTTGAAGATAATGATACACACCGTTTTAACTATTCTTATTCTCTTATCCTTTTGTTATAAAATTTTGTTTTATTTTCACATAAAATTAAAACAAAATAATTATGGAAAGTTAGGGATGTTTAAGCACCCACACAACACATTGTCAGAAATATTACAGTAAATAGATATTAAGCATAACGTGCTTGAGTGCAAAACTATGTGACATAAATATCTTAAAGCAAACTATAGAGAATATTTATTCATTCATTAAATACTGCACGTGTGTCTATTACACACCAGGCAAAATCCTGCAAGGTGGACACACAGCTGTGCACAAGATGGAAGGTAAACAAGAGACAGGGCTAAACCAACCCTCACTGGGTATTAATGGAAATGTCAACTTACTTGAGCCGCATGGACACTTTTTGTTCAAGATCCTCATGAGCTTCAGACTAAGATTTACTTATTTAATTCAGTAGTTGATAACGAAGAACCACAAAGATGTGCGATGTGAAGTTCAACATTCACTAAGGAGTGAACTCTAAGAGTCAAATAATGATGCGGGTGATGTAAAGTACTTTCAAATAAAACGTTGCAAAGTAATTGTGCACTGGCTGAAATAACACAAAGTTAGTAAAAAGAGATGTGACGGTACGTTGAATGCTGTCATTGCCAAGCGCGTTGTCTGGCACTAATTTCAGCCATTAGAGTCATCAGAACAAAATGCAAGGTTAACATGGCTTGAAATTCACTGGAGAAACACAACACAGTGCTGTAATATATTAAGGCTGGAACTGGTGAGACCCCATTGTTGAGATAAATCACATTATAAAAATTCCCTAAAAGCTATTCTTGGGCAAGTCACATTCTGGAACTTCCATCAGCTAGCTCAGTGATCAACCATTGGATGGTAGACACACGTACACATATACCTGGCCATCAGCTGGCTACTCTGACATGACAGCCATGCAGGCTAAGCAAACCAAGAACCTTTAAGCTAGCTGAGATTATCACACAAAAATGCACTGTCTTTTCCCTGTAAGGGACCATATATCCAGTCCACCTGGCATATGAGTGGTTTATAATTATTACCTCAGCATAATTATTAATACTGACACTATCCTTTCCTAAGCTGACTGGGTTGAACAAAAATTAGTCATTTCTCAGTATCCACAGAAAATTGGTTCCAAAGACTTCAATGGACACTCAAATTCACTGAACTCCAAAGTTTCCAAATGAAATGGTGCAGATTTGCACAGTGCCCACCTCCATCTTGCCATATAATTTAAATCATCTTAGATTATTTATATACACAACATAATATAAATGCTACATAAAGATTGATTATTTAGGTATGATATAATGACCACCAAAAAGTAGGTACATTTTCACTACAGGCACATTTTTTTTTCAAATATTTTCAACCCAGAGTTGATTGAATCTGTGGATATGGAACCTATGGACAAGGAGGGCTGATGGTATATACCACTTCTTCTACAGCCACAGAATTCAGAATGCTATAACACCTCAGTGGAAGAATGTCAAGAGATAAATGAACGAAGACAGCTTTTATAGGGCAGTAAAAATAACAGGCATCTCTAAGAGAAAAGTATGCTTCTGACATGGTCTAAAATGACTTTCAAGCTAGGCATGGTGGCACACCCCTGTAACTCAACACATTTCTGTAATCTCAGCATTCAGAAGGCTGAGACAGGAGTATTCGAAGTTCAAGAACAAATCAGGAAGTTCAAAGCCAACTTGGACTACACAGAGAGATTGTCTCAAAAAAGTGATCACAAAAAAAGTGATCTTCCTTTTAATTATGCATACATTTATAAATCTGAGTAGATATTTATGTCCTCAATACCCATCTTAGATTGAATAGGCCATCACTTTCTACGTAGTAATGATCACTGGAAACAGAGTTTAGAATTATTAAAATAATCAGTGACATACAACCTATGTCTGTGCTGGGTGTGAGTCCAGGAGGGCACGGGATGGAAAATTGCAAATATTAGCTAAAGCCAATTTGAAAAGCTAGGAATGGCAAAATTTGATGATAGATTTATGGATACTACAATGTCATACAATTTTAATAAGCTTGATGATCTAAAAGGAAATTAAATATATTTGATGATCCCATGTATACTGTGAAAGACAGAGGTAGTTGAGTGTAATAGGGAGAATTTTATAGACCTTGTTTGATTTTTTTTATTTTTTCTCCTATGTTCTCATCAGAAAAAGAACAGAGAGGAATATTTCCTGTGACTGCTAGACTAGACTTGATTATGATTCTGGGCCCATTGTCTTTCAGAATAGTTCTCCCGAGACAGCCTGTGCAAAGAATTAAACCAAAGAACCTCAGAGGAAAGAGAGGAGGGTTTGGGTTTCCAGGTTACACATAGGGATAACAGTACAGAAGGGGATTGTTAATACACGGCCTGAATGAAATGAGGGCTTCTAGGTTCTCTGAGGATAGAAGGTTTGGAGTCTCCACCTTGGCAGTGCCTCACTGGGAGATAATTAACTGAATGTTGATGAAGGTCAAGATATTGAAGGTGACAGCCTTGGAAGTCTTCTTTCTCAGACTGACCTAGTTAGTCCCAAGGGAATGATGCCAGTAAAACCACCTCCCACCCCCACGAGGAGCACAAAGACCTGGGCAAATCCCAACAACTAATCCATGGTACCACAGCGGTAGTAGACTGTGACCCAGGTAGCGTCATAAGGGTAGAGAGGGTGGGGCAGGTAAGTGCAAATTGAAGGATTTGTTTTCAGAATCTCTATAAGCCTTGAGACTTCTGAAAACTTTTAGCAAAGAAAAGGTGACCTGAGAAATTACTAATATTGCTCTCTCTACTCAGTTTTGCAAGCAGAAACTCAGAACAAAATTTAATTTAGAAGAAAAAAGTTCCATTACACTTAAGACCCCAATTAGGAAATAGCAAAGGACGAATGAAGAGGTACTTTCCTCACAAGGATACCAAACATAATCAAGTCTTCTGCTCCAAAACCTCCTGTATAAGATTGGGCTATTTTATACAAGACAAAAATTGGCAGTTTTTTAAAGGGGTATTTTTAGTTGTTAGAGTCAGAAGTTAGTCAGGATCAGAACAAAGGGTGTTCCCCATGGCAGGAAGGATACTCACTGTTACTAACAACAATAACAACAGAAAACTAAAACCACCTTCAATTACAAGAAGTCCTTCCCTCTTGGTGCTTTCTTACATTTCCTTTTATACTCACATTTATTCCCTAAATAAAATAAAATTAATCTTCTACATATCATAACCATTTAAAAAATAATGTAGACTTAGTTTTACTAAAGAGATGAAGTGATGACAAGTTCTTGATCTAGCAATATTACCAGACCTTGATCTAGCTCCATTTCACAGCCTCACAGAGCTTTGTAATCCCGCAGTAATCTCCCAGAATAATGTCTCTAGTCCTTTGTTCAACAATTGAGGAAACTGAGGTGCAAATAGCGGAAATGACCCACCAGTGGTCACACAAAAAGTCTTAAAGCAAAGTCTAGTTGCAATATTTCAAAATGAGTTGGGAAAAATCTATGAATTACCATTTTTAAGCTGTAAGTAGGGACCTTATGAGCAATTCTGCGAAATAAAATTTATAAGCCTACATTAAAGCAAAATAAAAACATCAAGAGACAGCCCCATAAAAGGTGTTTTACTTCAGACGAAGCAAAAAGAAGCCACTAGATTGTTTTCCCACTGTCGTCCTGTGAGTCCTCTACCTGATATGCCGTACGACCATGTCTGCTCTCCCCACTGAGTGTACACCACCCCTGGTCTTGTGTGACCTCCAAGCACGTTCCCTGTGCTCCTTTGGGGCGGATCTTTTCCCAGCCTTGAGTGGTTTCTCACATACCTGTGCTAATCGTTTCTCAGGTGAGGACTCTAAAGACATCTGCCAATCTCTGGAGTTATTTCTCCGCTTCTCTTTCTCTCTGGTTTGCTGCCCCACAGATTCTAGCTGTCTTAGGCTCTGCACAAACCCTACTCTGCCTCTTCAATGGAGGGAGACAGAGAGTAAGATGGAGTAATTAGAGGCTCATTTATCTAAAAAGAAAGAAAAGATCTTAAAATTAGACAGTGAAGACAGATTACTTTAAAAGAATAATAATTATACTGACAGAAGACTTCCCAACAGTAACAATGGATGTCAAAAGACAGTGTTTCCAACTGCCTAGCAGGAAGTAACTCACAACCTAGAGCTGAACTCGGAGCAAAATTATCTATCATCATCAAGACAGCTGTTTGAAGGCATCAAAAGCACATGAGGCAGCCACGACTTGAAGAATCAAGATTTCTGACAGCAGCAAGTGTACTGGATGAGCCCTGTCTCTTCCTACATTTCCCTATAGGATTTGCTCATGTTCAGAATCTAAAGGGCCCCTAATGGAAAACTGTGGCCTAGAGTATGAGGCCACGTCACAGGGCCACCTGCAAAAACCAAAATCCAAGTTTGCACATGCAACCAAGACATAAGGAACCAAAATGTCAGAAAGTGAAATACCAACAAACTGACTCAAAATTCTAGCAGAATTTTTCAGAGAGCTTTTCTGACAGCTACACTGTGTAGGTGAGAGGGAAGATCAAGCAGGGAAAATCTGATAAGAGAAAAAAGCTAAGCATAGATTCCTTAGGATGCCAAGGGAATTAAAAGTTTATGGTACTACATTCAAGTAGAACTCCAAAGAATGTCTAGATTTTAAACTGTGATATGTGAAGGGCTGGTTCATACACTCAAAGAAGGCTTTCTACACTGTTGGTGGCACTGCAAATTAACGGTAATCACTGGAAAGAGTAGGAAGGGTTTACAAAAGAAATAATTCCACCATCCATCCCACTGTTCAGTACATATGTGAAAGAAATGAAGTCAGGACGCAAAAGAAACCCCACTACATGAATTTCTTGTGCATTATTCACAATACCCAACATACAGAACTAGCCTATGTGCCTGTCAACCGAAGAACAGATGAAGAAAATATGGTACATGTACACAAGGGTGCAGTATGCAGCCATAAAGGATGAAATGTGATCACTTTCAGTAAATTTAACAGAATTGAAGGACGTCATATTAAGAAAAAACAAGCAGAATAAGACAAGTATCTCTCATGTGTGGAAACTGACATAAAAAGATGACTTGAGAATAGAAGAGGGGCCAGGAGGGACCGGGCGATGCCTGGGGTTGGGGGAGCGAGGGGCAGCAGAAGGTGGGTGAAGAGTGGGTGGACAATCAGTGCGCAAGACAGGCACGAATGAAAATATCCCATGAATCCCATCAGTCTGTGCAATTACAAAGGAAATACAAGGAAAGCCTGAGATCCAATTTCAATTTGCATGACAGGCAAAATATAAACACTTTTTGAGGTGAGATATTATCATCATAAACCTCTTTAATTCTTCACTTAGTTTATCTATTATTCAACAGAAATTATGCACACAAAAAATAAGAGAAATTATTGAGAAAAAGCAGAGTAAGTGACGCAGACATGGTACTCTAAGACACAGACACCAATATAACTACAATTAATAATATGTTCAAGGATATATGTGAAAAATATAAATCATACCAGAGAATAGTAATCTAGTATTTAATAATAAGCTGCAAAATATGGATAAAAAAATCAGAATTTAAATTAATAATCAATAGATTTGAACAATGCTTATGTATGCATGCACTGTATGATCCTATTAATATATTTCTAGAAAATGCAAACTAAGCAGCACAGTAACTGCCTGGAAATGTGAAAGGACAGGAGAACTGCAGTAGAAAAGCTCAGGAAAAATTATTTATCCTCCCTGTAGTGACTTTCTCACAGAGAAACATATACACACGTGTAAAAATGTACAAAACTTTATGCTTAAGTGCGCAGATTCCTGCATGTTGACTGTCAAAACTAAAAGGCAATAATACAATTTAAGATTTAACACAAGTGGAACTGGAGGCTTTGACGAAAACAGGAAAATGGTAGAAGGACAGAAACAGGATAAAGAGGGATAGGAAGTAAAAATGACTAGGACGTGATAGTGTATGGAACCAACTGCCTACAGCGAGTGAGATTCTAAGGTATTGTAAACACATACTAATAAAAAAGTAACTAAAAAGGCAGAAGGAGATAAAGAGTAAAGCTCTTAGAAAATATTGGCTATATCAAAGGTAGACTCTAACAATTCAGTTGATGTGTATTACTCTCTAGGATCTGCATTAAATGAATAAAAACATGTATAACTAACAAGGAAATAGAGAGAGGAAATAAAAGATAAAATCACCTCACTTATCCACAGAACGCAAAAAGGAGAGGAAAAAACAAGGGAAATATAATATTAAAATATAGTACTGCCCTAAAATGATAGAAACCCAAATACATTGCTATTTAAATAAGTGAAACTGAAATATATCTTCCAATTAAAAAACAATGATGACAAAGGTTTTTTACATGAAGGAAAATGTAAATAAAAACCGAGAAAGCATAACCCGTGGGGCTACAGGAAAAAATGAGAATTGAGTTGTGTCATATACTGGTACAAATTCTCACTGTCAAGTGCAATCATGGTGTGTATATGTAATGTACCAATAAAGATTTGAATTTTAAATAAATACATAAATACATCTCTACAGGTTGCCCTGGAGGGAGAATGAGCGGAACCACAGACATGATCACAAGGATCAGAGAAGAAACATCGGAGATACGCAGGGAGGATAAGACCAAAACCGGACAAAGGTATCAAATTTAAGAAAAATTATTTGCATAGAGCAATAGAAACACCGATCTGGTGATGTTAAAAGAGAAATCGAATGCTGAACAAAATTCTATATGAGTAAAGAAGTTGCTCGTAGTTAAATTTTTCTAAGGAGGGCCGGGGATACAGCTCAGTGGTTCCGGCGCCTGTCTTGCAAGTGCAGGACCCGGGTTCTATCCCCGGTAACCACATACAATACTGGGTGTGGAGACTCACCCCAGCAGCAACCAGTACCACATACCACAGTGCCGGGCGCGGTGGCTCACACCTGTAATCCCAGCACTCGGGAGGCAGAGGCAGGAGGATTGCTGTGATGTGAGTTGGAGGCTGAGCTCAGGGCCAGCCTGAACTACAAAGTGAGATACTGTCTCAAAAAACCTAAAAAAAAAAAAAAAAAAAAAAAAATTCTAAGGAATTTGGTTATTTGGGAAGTAACTAAGTTATTGATTAGTCACAGACTTGATTGGTTTTTAAATGCATGTTGTAAAATTTCAAACAGAGCCACTAACACAGAGGTATTAAATAAATAATTGTTGAACCCACTGTAGAAAAAGAAGAGTAGAGAAAAGGAAAAAGGAACAAAATTCAGCAAATCCAAAAGGAAAGATGCAGAAACTGTATAAATGGAAAACACAAAAAAAAAACCCTGTAAACTGAAGTCCTAATATAAGTGTATTATGTGGATCTTGCTACTTAAAAGACAATAATTGTAAAACAGAACGTTAAAAACTGATCAAAAGACAAAATTCAAAAATCTATGTTTGCGAAAAGTATGTGTAAGAATTTAGAACTGTTGGCATAAATTATAGAGCAGACAAAAACTAAGAAACAAAGCTATAACAGGCATTTTCAGACAAAATGTAACTTAAATTAAAAAGATAATATTAGGAATGAAGAGAATTGTTACACAGTGACAATTACTAAGTTCTCCAGGTAAACACAATTATTTCAATTTATAAGGTAAATTAAATATATAGACAAAATAGTTAAACATATCAAACAAATTTGATAAAACTGTCGGGAAGAATAGAAAAATCTATAATTGTAATGTGAGATTTTTTTCTTTATAATGTGAAATTTTAACAGTTCTCACTTATTGACAGCTCATGAAAATCAAAAAAAATTAAAATATTTGAATAATACAAATAAAACTCGATTTAAGGGACTTTATTTTTAACTTTGCATACAACAGTTAGGAAATATATATTCTCTTCTAACATGCACTGAAAACTAAGACTGATGGTACACTACGCTCTAAAATAACTCAGGAAAGCTCAAAGATCAGGTCACTTAGGTCTTACTTCCAAACACTTTTCAATTTATTCCACAGGAAAAGCAAGAAATCCTTCTGTTATGGCTTGGACCCAGATGCCCACGGTCGGTCATAGGGGAGGCTTCTCAGAGTAGCTGGATCTGGGAGTGGGACGGTGGGATTAAGGATATGATGGCACGATGAAGGGTGTGCGTCCAGAGCGTGAGTGCAACCCCCCTCGAGGCAGGCAGCCACAAGGTCAAAGGCCAGGAAGAGCTCACTGCTGTGCTTGCTGCTCACCATGACCTTTACTGCTTCCGCCCGCTATGGACTGTTTCTCCTCTGAGAGGCCAGTCTGCCTTGGAGCTGTCAGCTAGGAACTGAAGCCTCTACAAACCATGAGCTACAATTCATGCTTCCTCCTTTAACTTTGATGTCTTGTACTTTGTCTCAGTAACAAGTAATCAAGATACCTTCCAAACTTTTCTGATGGGGGACATTACTTTGTTCCAGATCCAGACAAAGAAATCACAACAAAAGAAGAAAACTGCAGGCCAACATCTTTGATGAACATAGCGCCCAAAAGTTCTTAACAAAATCCGAGCAAACAGAATTCAACAGAATCAAGATCACTCGCCATGACCAAATTGGTATCATCCCAAAATTGTAAAGATGCAAATTAATAAAGATGATACCTCATATCAATACAAAAAAGATAATAATCACATGATCATCTCAATCGTGGGAAAAAAGCATTTTCAAAATCACTCCATGACAAAAATCCCTAAACAAATTCGTATATAAAGATCATAAATCAACGTATAAAATCTATATAATGACAAACTATAGCTAATATCATATCAAAGTAAAAAAGCTGAAAAGTACTTCCTCTAAATTTAAGACTGATACAGTGTGCACTCTCACTCTTACTCAACATAGAAGTAAACTTTTCACCAAAGCAATAGGCTAGGGAAAGAAAGAAAAGGCATACAAATAGGAAGGAGGTAATATTATTCAGCTTTCAAGTGATATGAGTCCACATATAAAGAATTCTACGATTCCTCTGAAAGATAGCTATCTTTGATGAGCTCAGTAATAGCTGGACAGAAAATCAACAGAAAAATGAATAGCTTCAGGCTAAGATGCAGATCAGTAGTACAGCACTTGCCTAGCACGGCCAGGCCCTGAATTCAGTCCCCGCCTCACCAAAAAAAGTGTGTGTGTGTTTTAAAAAAGCTGTGGTTCTTCTACACAATGGAGTATTACTCTGCCATAAAAAATGATAAGTTTGAATCATTTATACTTAATACTTTATACCTTGAGGATATCCTCATAAGTGAAATAAATAGGTCACAGATAGGTAAATATCACATCTTTTCTCTGGTATGAGAAAATAAAGATGTAAATCAGTCCTAGAATTGTATGTTATGTATTGTGAAATACAAAATACTCAAAGTAAAATAGGGTGAAGGGGGAAAAATAATGAGATTATAACAAAAAAGTAAGGAAACAAATTTTATGTATATACGGGGGTGGTAGGGTGATAGGGCTATGTGAAAAAAATGAGAATTAAATTGTGTCTTATACTGGTACAAATCCTCATTATGGAGTGCAATCATGATGCATATATGTAATGTACCAACAGAGATTTCAATTTTTAAAAAGTGTGTGTGTGTATAGTATGTGTATATGTGTGTAAGTATATAGTAACATTTCTATACTCCAGTAACTAATTTGCTGGCAAAGAAATCATAACAGCAATCCCACTCAGAAAAGATACCAAAAAAACTATAAGTAAATTTAATCAAAGAGATGAAATAGCCAGCATTGGAAATTACAAGAACAATGATGAAAGAAAATGAAGAAGATATTAAAAAGGGAAGACCTCCAATGTTCATAGATCAAAAGAATATTGTTAAAAATGTCTTTACTACCCAAAGTAATCTATAGATTCATTGCAAACCTGATCGAAATGCCAATAATGGTCTTCCCAGAACTAGAAAAAAGTCCTGAGTTTCATACAGAAATACAAAAGACTCAAAGCCAAAGAAATTTTAAACAAAAAGAATGAGGTTGAAGGCACCACAATTCTTGATTCCAAGACAAATGAGCGAGCCACAGTTATAAAAACAGGGTGATAATTGGCATTAAAACAGGTACATATGGGGACAGGGATGTAACTCAGTGGTTCCGGCACCTGTCTTGCAAGCACAAGGGCTCAGGTTTGATCCCCAGTAACCATATACAATACTGGGTGTGGAGACTCACCCCAGCAGCAATCAGGGCCACATACCACAGTGCCGGGTGTGGTGGCTCACACCTGTAATCCCAGCACTCGGCAGGCAGAGGCAGGAGGATCACTGTGATGTGAGTTGGAGGCTGAGCTCAGAGCCAGCCTGAACCACAAAGTGAGACCCTGTCTCAAAAAAAAAAAATTAATTAATTAATTAAAACAAATAAATAAATAAATACAGGCACATACACAGGAAGATCCCAGAAGTAAATCTTTCCATCGGCAGCCCACTAGTTTTTGACACAGCCATCACCTGAGAGAGGAGAGACTATTCAATCAACAGTGCTGCCAAGCTGCACAGCCATGCAGAAGATGAAAACAGGTCCATGAACAGAATACACTCTGAATAAAACCCTTCAACATAACACCTGATGCTGAACAGGTAAAATAAAATATTGGTCTGGGCAAAGATCTTCTAGATAGGAATTAGGAAGGAAACAGAAGCAAATATCGACAAATGAAATTACAACAAACCAGTGAAACTTCTGTACAGCAAAGGAAATAAGCAAAGGAATGAAGAGAGACAACTTACAGAACAGGAGAAAATGCTTGGAAACTCTTCACCTGACAGAGATTTAATATCCAAAATACATAAGGAACTCAGAAAACAACAACAGAACAAGCAGTCTAATTAAAGTGGATGCATGATCTACATAGACACTTCTTAAAAGAACAAATACAAATGGCTAACAAGTATATGAAATACTGTTCTGTATCATTCTCTCCTCTCTCTCTCTCTCTCTCTCTCTCTCTCTCTCCCACTCCCTCTCCCTCTCCTTCTCCTTCTCCTTCTCCCTCTTCCTCTCCCTCTCTCCCTCCCTCTCTCCTTCTCCCCCATCACTTTCATCGGCCAGGAGAACAATGAAGTGGTCCTCCCAGGAAGTCCACATGGGGACAGAAGGCTCAAATTAAAGCTAATAGCTACTCACTGTGTATCTGAGGCAGCACCTTCCATGTCTCCTTGAAGAGAACCTTCCAGACAAGATGGCGACAGGCTTACATGATACACTGACCACAACCTCAGCGAGCCCTCAAGTCAACACCAGCCAGGCTACTCCCAAGCTCTTGCCACCAAGGAACTGGGTGGACTCAACAGATGTTTGTTCTTATTTTAAGCCACTGAGTTTTGCCGACACCGACCAATAAATAACTTTATGTCCAAAAATTACCCTGAAAACTAATACAAGTTTCTTGAGTGTCTAGAAAATGAAAAAAAAAGAAGAAAATCTACCACAGTATATAGTCTTCACAGGAGAGATCTGAGAGCACAAAATAGAAATAAAAGTATAATATTCAAGAGGTAAACACTTGCTTTACCTCAAAAAAATGTTTGACATTAGGATGGCAAAGTAAAAGAACTTGTGTGGAAATAACCTTCGTGGCAGGAAAGCTTTAAAATAATTAATGATTTCATAGACAAATTTGTGTTATACATGTCACTAATAATACGTTTGTCATTGCTATCACCCACATAATGCGTCCTACATTCTTACAACATTTCATATCTTTTTAGTCAGAAGGTTCATACCCAAATTAATAATAAAAGACATCAGAGCTAATTTTATGTGATCTGTAGCCACAAAAACTGAGTGAATAACAAAACATAAATTAGATGATTACATCCTCTCATCTTTATGCATTCAGGCAGCAAGTTTTCATCTACTGAGATCTGTAACTTGCCTCAAATAAAGAAAGAATAAACAAGCAAAAAACAGAGAGTCATAACCACACCTAAAGATTTAGCAAAATGTATTTAGAGAAAAGACATATTTTTAAAATTAATAAACTGAGTAGATTAAAACTTTGATTCTCTTTTTTCCCTGAAATCCCTTCCCTACAAAATTCACTCTTTTATTTAACACTTATTTAACAGATACTTATATAGTAGGACCATCTTCCAGGCTTAATTATAAGTGGTATATGAAACAGTAATTTATTTGGCTACTATTCTAACATGTAATGCCTACTACTTCATATAAATGTACTGAAAATTGTGTTCCCATCGTGAACTTCACAAATATATCTCCTTATGAATTAAACAGTGTTCAACATTACTGACATTTATTTTTCTCTATATGAGGGTGCAAAAAAAATCTATAGTTGAATATTGGTATATTTCTCAATGTTTTCAGTTCCAAAACCATCTGTCATTAATGCTGTTACATGAATACACACAAGGAAATTATCTTGAAATTATGACAGAAATATGATTTTATAAGTTTTTGTTTAACTACACAAATCTTTGATTTCCTAGAGATGAGTTGGAAAATCTTCCCAAAGATAATCTACCTTGAACTGGCATCTTCTATAATCTTAGAAGCAGTTATTTGTTGGTGCCTCAGGAAAGTAATAATTTATAATGAGTTCCTGATGAAGCATACTGATACCGTAACAGGGAGCATGCAACAGTGGTTTATCATCAGCACGGAAGATAAGACAGTAATACTTCTCAGGGGCACTTTGAGATCAGTGTTAGATTTGTAAAATCCATAATATGTGTCTGGGACGATCCTAGCTTACATACATACTGCATTTTAAAAGTCATTTTTAGATAGATTTTAATTACTTGAAATCTCAATTTTTCTTTTCACTGACTACACTGGGATAGATCCCTTATAACTGGCCACTTCATTGTAGCTAACAATCAGATTCCCAGGCCAGGGTTAACCTTGTCAGGGGTAGCATCTGTTGCCCAGGATCCTTTCTTCCAGGTAGAGAAGGATCAGCTAGACTAACACTCCTAAGATGTCCATTTCCAGGGAGAGGAAACAACCATTTTAGAAGAAAACTAGCATGTTGTAAGTCAAAACCTTTTCACCAGCACCCAAGTCTTCTCTGGAAAACTAGAGAGTAAAAATGGGCATTCAGGAGACTTGGTTACAAGAGGAAAACACCAGACAGAGGAAGTCAGCGAACAGGAAGAACGTCTGCTGAGCAAAATGGGGTGCCAGGGTCTCACCACTGGGTATGGCGGTGTCAGCCGGGCAGAGCAATGGGGTGACCGAGCCGAGGGGCTAGGATGAGAAATAAGTAGACAGGAAAGCGGGACTTGGAAGGGCTCATCAGTCAATACCGAATGAACACCACATTTATTTAACAGCCTTCTTTTATACATTTCTTAACTACCACCCATGAGCCGACTAGCTTTGTTCACGTGTACAGAAAAGAAAAAAGTTAGTGAAAGAACTGGTGGGTGGGGTGCGCTGACAATATTCTTAATTTAATCTGGTATGAGGGTGTGTAAAGGTTCTTAGTATAATCTGACAAAAACAGTAATTATCCTTGAGGAAGGTAGACAATGTTGGGCTCTGATCCAGAAATCAGGCCAATTTTTTCTGTCCTGCATGGGCAACCATGACACTGTAGGAAACGGCTCCCAACAAGGGGGACAGATTTATTCACAGAGTATGTCTGGCGTGACTCTCTAAGCTTAACTGCTGTGAATAAGAAAACGGTTCTTTCCCTCAAGGAACTTGACATTTAATTGAGAAGATGAGACACACAGACACAAAAAGGCAAATGACACTAAAGCAAAATGTAATTAAATAGCAGTTGAGCTAAGGAAATGCAATACATGAAAGAAGAGAAAAACAGGTAGAAGAAAAAGAGGGTGGAAAATAAACTTTTATGTAGCTATTCCTCTTCACTGAGGCCTTTCACGTGCATTTCATTCCAATTTCACAGTAAGCACTAATGGATTTGCCCCATTTTGGAGATGAGACAGAAGAGGCTCAGATGGTTGCGAGATTTGTTTTAGGCCTCACAGCTGAGAAGAAGGATGGCTGGGATTCAAACCCAGCTCTACTGGACTCCAAACCCTCTTCTCTTCTCAGCTGGCAATGACACTTTCTAACACAGTCTGTAAAAGAGACTAGGCACATCTCTGCATCCACTGCATCGCCTCTGCTTGAGCAAGTGCCAGGGAAAAAATAATCAGAAAGGAAATATTCTATACTGTTTGAAGCATCTAGACTAGCAGGAGCTAGCTAACTAGCCAGGCGGATAGATAAAAACAAACGGGTACATACACATAATCCAGAATTCGGAAGACAAATGTTTCAGGAGCTGAAGGGAACACGGGAAACACTACATTTCCAATGAGAAAACATCATACTATTGTACAAAAATAAAGCCATGATTTTAGGAAGTGGAAAGATGGGTAGCTTTGTAACTATTCAGAGAGGCTCGTGTCAAAGGACAACATGAAGAAAGGTACAGACCTCAGTACAGGGGAAGCGCTCACAGTAAGCAGGTGTGTGATGGAGACGGGAGGTACAGGGACAGAGGGCGGAAAGGGGGGCTGGGGTCAGGTTGGGGTACTTGCAATACTTGACTGGGATGCTGTACTTAGTCTAGACACAGTGAAGAGCCAGGTTTCCACAGACGGAAAGGCACTGTCACAGTTACGCTTTAGAAGACCCAAATTGGAATCCATATTTGAAAAGATGGACTTTAAAATGATGCTGAAACAGCACAATGGAAAATACTCTAGGTTTGAATTAATGTGATGAGAAAATGTATCTTTAAAAGAAGGGAATGAATATCTGCAAAGATCTTTTAAAGATTAAAGCAGTAAAACATGGCAAACCGTGGTCTCCTATGTGTAACAGAGAGGACAGGGAATGTCCCAGTCCCCGAGGAAGCAGCCGGAATAGAGGGTGTACATACCGACTGCTGGGCCGGGTGTGGAGACAGCAGGGCTGTGACTCAGCCTGGAGTTCTAGCAAAATGTCACAGCAGAGAGAACGGCTCCAGAGAGACATGAGATCTCTGCGCATTGCTGGACTTGGAGATACAAACTAGAAGAGCAGGGCTGACTCTCGCTCAGCGGTTACCTCCTCAGGCCAGACTCTCCATCCGTAAACTGAACTGCAGCAATTTAGATGCCATCGATGAAATTCTGAAAGTGAGTAAAGTAACCAAGAGACGGCACCCAAATGAACACCATAATGACAGAAGAGATATCACCCCACCCCTGTCACCCCTGTAAGGCTGTTGCTTCTGAGTATTCATCCAGAAGAACCAAAATCAGGAACTAAAGAAGGACAGCACTTCTACGTACACAACAGCCCAGGTGTGTCGGTAATTTACGTGTCAGTCAGTGGTGAAGGTGTGGAACCAACACGGTACACCTGCACAACGGACTCAGTTTGAAAGAGAAGGGAATTCTGCAATGCAGACAACATGGACGAACCTTAGGGACAGTCCAGTACAATGACAGAAACAGGCCAAGGAACATCAAATTCTGCCTGGTTCCACTTCAAGGAGGCATCTGAAACAGAGGCAGAAAATCGAAGGGTGGAACAGTGGTGCTGGGAGTGGCCCAGGGACTCAGGAATCCCTCTCCAAAGCTTCTCAACGGAGCCAGATCAAGAAGTGTCGGTGATCTTCTGCCGGAAACTGAGCCTAGAGTCGGCAAGAGTGCATTCAACACCCACAGTGTGCAAGGGAACAAGCCTTGGGCTAAATGTTTTTACCACACTAAAATATTTCGTGAAAGACTGAACATAATGTGAGGAGAGGAGAGAGGGAGGACGTGGTCGGCGACACGGCCTGCAGTTTCCGAGCTATGGGAACAGCTTTCCCGTGGGGCTCACCGAAAACCAGGTGCTGTTCAAAAGTGTGTTGGAAAGTTGGATGTATTCAAGGTGTCACGTTAAAAGCTGTTGCTGTGAATGCTCCTCAGAATATCCCTCCTCGCTTCAAACACACTCATCCCATTGTCCTTGCCACCCTGTGAAGAGGTGCTGAAAGTCTGCTGTTGTGTGTGGCACTTGGGCTACAGCAATGGCCATGATGTCCTGGATGGAAAACATTTGCCTTTCGTGGCTATTTTGACTTTAAGAAAGAGCCAGAAGCCACACAGTACCAGACCCAGGAAACATGGCCGATGAAAGATCACACTGCAATGTCTGTATCTGACAAAAATGGCCATTTGCGTTTGATCAATAAAAGGTGTTCAAAACATATAATGACCATTTAAAATAAAATGTATCACATTAAAAGGCGCATTGCCAATAAACCCTGCGAAATACCCCCTTTGATTCTATCATTCTTGGCAATGTGCCTTTTACTATAATGTGTTTTTAAAAATACAAACATTCGAATTATTTTCTGGTCATTTCTTCTATTTGTAGGAAATGAAACTAAAGAAGAACCAATAAAAGAGACAAAAATAGAAAAGGGTGATAGAGAAGATAATTTTCATCATGGAAATCTAATAAGAAAATGTCAGGGAAAGAATAGTTTACAGTATTAAACTGTAGTGAGGTCAGAATAAAAACAAAAAACAGGATTTGATGTTTAAAGGTCAACTGACACTGAAAAGAGCATTTTCAGAAGCGTGATGAGAATATTACAGTGATTGTTTAAAAACAGTGGATGTAGAAGCCAGCTGGGGAGCTCTGCCATGTGGGATACTCCCGAGTTCAGAGTGCTTTGCCCTTCACAGGAAAGGCTAATAACGTCCACTGGAGGCAGGTACCCCAGAAGACATCAAACTAATTCAAAAATTAAAAACAAAGAAAATACCTAGAGCTGGAAAGTACATATCTAGAGAGATAAAACCAAGAGTAGCTCCTGCACAGCCTAGGAGGGCGAAATGATCTTTGGTTTAGGCGATGATGAGTTCTCACGTGAGACTGACACAGAAGCATTTTGCTGTTAACCTTGATAAGAACTTGGTGACAAGTTTAAAAAGAGAAGTCAGAGAAAGTATTCAAAATCTCTGAGAGAGATATTCTAAAACTGGACCCCAAAAAAGTTACGATTGCTGATAAGAGGAAAAGAACCATCCACTTTAATTGGATTCGGCCAGATGGAGCCTTCATTCACAAAAAGGAAAGTGTCACTGATCGTATAAGATAATGTTCCGGATGAGGAAGGAATGGTGTCTCCTTTTAACAGCCATCATTCCAGCCCCTGCAGCCAGCCTTAGGCAGCCAGTACCAATATTTTTGTCCAACAGTATGAGTGTGTCTGACAGTGACGTTCTATCACAGGCTGCACCCTTGATGATAAGAGTGTTTTAGTGGAGCAAAAAGAGAAACGAAAGGAGTTCCCTCCCCACTGGAAAGTAACACTAGGTTCTCCGTCTGGTACAGGCTGGTACAGGTGACTCGATACTACAGACTGGAATAGAGAACAAGCCTTTCCACAGAAACCCAAGTCAACCTCAGCCAGTCAGAAACTAAATTAAACACAAGTCTGTCCATGCAAGTAGATGACAGAGAAAGACAATTACTGAGATCACTCATGCCAGCTCCAACATTCTGGGAGTTCACGAACCCTCACAAAAATTTCTATTTGCCTGATAAAATTCTAAACAGAAGCTAGAAGATATAACTGAAATAATGCTTTGAAAATTCAGATATAAATCTTCCTGTTCATATTTTTCCCAAGGACTTTCTAAAACTTGATCATATAATCTGTATCCATTTATCATATGCATGAGGAGAGAAGACAAAGACAGAATACCAAGGCATCATACCAAGGCATCATAGCTGTCTTAGCCACCGCCGAGGGAGGTGACAAAGAGACCCTTATGTAACTTCTCTCTGCTTCTGGTTCCTCCTTGGTAAAATGTTAATGACAATATTAACTGCTTCCTAGAACTGTTATTAGGATTTCATTGTGGTTTATAGAAAACATTCACTAAAGCACTAGACAGAAAGCACATATTCCAAATGAGTTAGCTGTATTGCCACTTTATCACTATCAATAAATCAGATTTGACATCTGTACAGAACTCATCACCTCTAAAACGGGGCAAAGGAAGGTCTCAGCTGTATGGTGAGGTTACACATGACTTCACGCAATCTGAATGTACACAAGGAGGTGCTGGTATGGATTTGCTATAGCAAGGAAAGTTAGACCACTAGAAGAGGGGGAGAAGGGAGAACGGGCTATGATATTGTCACTGCAAGTTCAGAGAAGAACTTGGATCTACTTGAGGCCAACAAGGAACTAGAAAAACTCAGAGGCTGTCAAGTACACCTACCTGGCCTGTAACCCCTAAGCTCTTACAATGGTGTAAGAGGTATCCTTCGATTTCGCTCTCGCCTCAGGAACTGAAGAGATTGAGGCACTAAGAACTTAGAGTTGTGTGTTTCAACGGTACTAATGTGATGATACTATTGTGTGTGCTTCTCTCATAGTGGAAGGATTTGTGAACTAAGATGCTCACATCAAAGACACAAGTAGGAAAATAATGGCAGCATCCAATGTACACCCTAAATGTGTAACCAAACGCAGATGCCCTCAATCAATGAGAGTCACATCTCAATATTAACACATCACAACTTGAAAATATGCCAAGATGAAAAGGACTGAATATATCTAGCCTACTACACAACACAATTTAGCAACACAATCTAGACAGTGTCAGTTATGTCCCCTGGAGATCACCAGTCTGGCTGAGAACTTTGGTTCCCTATCCCCACCTAGTATCATGAAAGAGTATCATGCCCCAGGACTGCTACGCTGGAAAAGATCAAACTTCGAAGTGTGACTTCTTCTGAATGTGTACCTTCCACATGCAAGCGTATCCATCAAAGATGGTAAAAGAACCCCACTGTCCCCCACTCCTTTGTCTCCAACTCTTTGGATCATGTATTCAGCCAGAGACAGAAAGTCTCAACGGCAAGGACTGTGTCCATTTCCTTCTCCACTGAATACTGTGCCCTAGTGCTTGACAAACACGAAGAGCCACAGATATCTGTGAGCTGAATGAATTTGTTCCTTCAATCACCAAATCAGATTCAGAGCAGGATATGGATAATAAAATATGACCGCAATCTAGAAGAAGAATCAATTTCTTAGTGTTTCTAAGCCCTGAGACTCCCAGGAAACCTACAAGACAGAGAAAGGAAATATGTAGTGACAGAACGGAAAGAGAATGAAATGAAATTGTGTTTATGAACTCAAACTTTTCTCCGTAGATAAATGTTGCTAACCCTACACTCTCCCTGTCCACACCGCACGCCCTCTCGCTTCTCTCTACCTCCCGTTCTGCCGCACACTGACAGACCGACTGGAGGATCACCGGGCCCACTGAATGGAACGGATTTAGCCAAAGGCTTCCTGGTGATCTTTTGTATACTTCAAACGCACCGGAGGAAATACGGAAAAACGAAGCATTTTTATCTTTCATATTAGATTTTTATATCTAATATCCCCCAAACAGAAGATTTATGTCTGCTGAAATCAATTCAAATGGAAAAGCCTGTGAGCACTTGGGCCCTACCTGGCTGGATATAGTTAATATGTGGTCACTTGCAATGTTGCTTCTATCAATTGTATTTCTGCAAATATAAACCAAAAGTAATTCTCTCTTTGGCCATGATGGGAGGGAACGAAACACATCAAAGATTTCCAGATTCCCTTTATTACTGCATTAGAGTGTATTGGATGACTCTGTGCCTGCATGAATTCAATTTGTATTGGTTTTCTAGAGATCATATACTGCAGGCTATAAAGGCAAACTGTCACACAGGGACACAATGAGAATGACTCATAAACCCAGAGAAAAACTGGCAGCTCTAGAGTGACAAGTGGATGAGGACTGCCTTACCCCAAGTCCACACTCCTCCTGCGTGACATGTGCAGAAGCCCTCAGACAGCCAGCCTCTTTAGCAGGGAAAAAGTGTCTCTTGGTTGGCTGAGATAACAATTCTGCACGGTAAAGCAGCAAACAGATACCTTTACAAACATTAGCCGTCTAGATGAATATGTAGAACTTAAAATGCTACCATTAAACAGCGTGACTTTCTATTAGTAGATACTGTGTCACTTAACGCTGGTCAAACCTAAGGCACTTCTGCTGGAAGATGAGCTGCATCCAGTTGCTCTGTTCAGGGGCTTAGAATTTGGAAAGTTATGCCTTTAAACTTGGGTTTAAAGTAAAGTCCAGGGACCCAGAGGACTATAAATCCTTTCAAGCAAACCCAATATATTTCTACATTGGCCTGTGCAGTTGGCAGGGCCGTATGTCTGATGAAGATGAAATTCTCAGAAGGACCAGGAGCCCCAACAAGATTAAGAACCAGTGCTTTGAGGTTTTAAAAAGTATTCCATTTCTCAAGACATTTTCAGCTGCTCAAAATGTGTTTTGAACTTTTCCTCTGGAATGTTTCAAAGCCTGGGACACTTTTTTGTTTTAATTGAATTGAAATCTTTACTGGTACATTACATATGCACATCATGATTGTACTCAACAGTGGGAATTTGCACCAGTATATGACAATTTAATTCTCATTTTTCCCATACCCCTAACCACCCTACCATCCCCACCCCCTATATACATAAACTTTGTTTCCTTTCTTTTTTGTTAAAATCTCATTGCTTTTCCCCCTTCACCCCATTTTGCTTTGAGTATTTTCTAGTGCTCTTAGTAATGACATTCCCCAGAAGGAGGACTTTGGTTTTTGATGTTACCCAAAAGCATGGCAGAAAACCGTGAGAGACAGAAGGAAAACTGTGCATCATCTTTTCTGCTAAAATTAATATAAATATAATGAGATATTGTATTAGGGGACATAAAGTACATTCAAAACCACAAATTAGTAGGAAAAAAATCACATGGAAAAGCATGAACAACTATTATCAAATACTCGATAAATAATATTAGCACAAATGGGAGAAAACCACACTTCATTCTATTTATTGTCTATAACATACTAGGCACTCGTAGAAGTGCTGAAGATAAAGCAGTTAACTAGGCAAAAATTCCAAAAATAGCAGTTTCTATTCTGCAATTTACGTAACAATGCAGTTCATTTAACATGCACTGCTTGACTATGAATATAAGAATATACTGTAAATATATAAGTATCACTAGAAAATATAAATTAAAAGAAAATATGTTACAGAGAAAATGTTTGGGTAGAAAACCATAAATGGAAAAATACAATGTAATATTTAACATTCAAGGAAAATTATTTTTTAAAAACCGAGTCATTAGAACCAAATCATAGAAGTAAACCATAAAGAAACTGTATTTGACAATTTTCAGAATATATGCATATTTTTAGCCACACTCCCCATATTCACTCATCTGATGTTAAGTAAAAGTTTCAGTCAGATTGTCGAGGATTTGGGAGCTCAGGAGAATAACATTAGGCAGTGGAGAGCAAGGTTGTTAGCAGACCGAGACCTCAGCCTGCTCTCTTCGTTATAAAGTGTAAAGACAAACTAGATCCCGAAATTCATACCCATGAAAAAGTGCTTGCTCTTGGCCTATGTCATTCACCTTCATTGAATAAGCGAGTTAGTCTTCATCCGTTTCTTCTCTGAACATTTCAGGCTCTTTCTAATCTACTTATAGCACAGGTCAAAGAGCTCAGAAATACAATTTTCTAATATTAGCCCATAAGTCCCCACGAATAAAAAAATAATTAAATAATTACACGTGGATTTTTAAAGGATGTAACACTTGACGTAGTGAGAGAAATCTAGTGGAAAATGTCCAGGACTCCGTGGCTTTCCAAAAGGAGAAGGGAGATTGTGTTTGCTCCATACGCCCCTCCGAACTGCCCGCCTCCCTCTCTCCTGTGCCTGGGAAACTCAAAGAAACAGAGAGAAAACAAACGAGGAAACTTCAAGTACTGGAGCTGGAGCACAACTCACCTATGCCTTCAGCTGAAGCTGCAACAGCACACCTAGGACACCTTTCTCTGCACACCCTCAGGGGAGCCAGCCATCTCAGGAGACAGGAAACACACACACACACAAACACACACACGCACACACATACATATACATGCACACACAGTCCAGGGAGACCCTGACACACAAATGTTGAAGCAGGTGCTAGTTGGGAATGAGAAAACAACAAAGGACTAAACTAGTCGGGAGTGCAACGGCAAGGAGTTATATTAGTCATATCACAGTCTTGCCTCCTGCTGTGAGAACAGGATCAGGGAGATGGAACCAACGGGCACCCATGGGGTACCATGCGACCCACACAAGCTGGCAGGGATCTAGAAGACACAGCCTGTATCGGTGCTCGGGAAGAGCTGAGGGTTGGGAACCTTGGCATGAATGTCAGTCTCTGTGCCCTCACATTCTTCTCAGGCCTGAACTCCAGGGTAGTTTAATATATGTAGATTGTGGGCCGGGGATTTAGCTCAGTGGTTCCAGCACCTATCTTGCAAGCGCAAGGACCCGGGTTCGATCCCCAGTAACCACATACCATACTGGGTGTGGAGATTCACCCCAGCAGCAACCAGTACCACATACCACAGTGCCGGGCGTGGTGGCTCACGCCTGTAATCCCAGCACTCGGGAGGCAGAGGCAGGAGGATTTCTGTGATGTGAGTTGGAGGCTGAGCTCAAGGCCAGCCTGAACTACAAAGCAAGACCCTGTCTCAAAAAAAAAAAAAAATTGAAGGGAAGTGAATGTATGATCCTAAACAGGTCAAGATATGTGTTTTGGGTGTAGAGATACAGTGGCAACTCAGATATATGACCCTGCATCTACAGATGGACTCCTCTGACGAAAAGTGTGCTGTGCCATGTGGATTTAGAGAAAAGTATCCTATCTGTCTGATTGTGAATTTATCCACTCATTTTAATGCTCATTTCACTTGGATATCAAATGAATATTTTTTGAATCTCCTAAAAGTGGACTGTTTACATTTCCATTTGGTCACCCTTGATCCAGGGTCCATGAGGATACCTTAAAGTTGAGGATATGATTCTGAACACTTAACATCATAAAGAGTTATAAAGGAAGGCTGAGGCAGAAGGATCAGAAATTCAAGCCCAGCCTGGAAAATTTAGCAACTTAGTGAGACCCTGTTTCAAAATAAAAAATAAGAACAGGTTTAAGAAAGTAGCTCTGTGCAAAGGCTCTGAGTTCTACTCCAAGATGGAAAAAGAATTGTAAGACTAAAAATTTTTCTAATGAAATAAATTTTACTTAGTAAATTAATGAATCTGTTCTATTACACAATTTGAAGAAAATAAAGTATCATTTTCTTTGAATCTGTTTAGATGCCAAGTGGCTCATGCATATTGATCTTAGAATATCAAAACAATTCTTTTCTTAAACAAATCTATGCAAAAATCACCACCCACTCAGTTATAGCATGATATTTGGGGAATCCAAAATCATTAAATATGAGAATGATGGAAGTTAAACAGCTGGGCTTTGTTTTGTTTTATTTTGTGGAAGAAAAGTTTAAGCCACTGATGGTGACAACCGAGAACATCAGGGCCGTCACTGCAGCAACGTTAAGGGAAATGAGAAAGGACAGAACTTCTTCCAAGAGGTCAGGTAACCAGATAGCCTTGGTTAGGCAAATGAATGGGCCACGCCAAACTGAGCTGCAAGACAGATTACTGCCTGTATTGGACAGTTCCCAAGAAAACAGCCCACTGGGGAAAAACACTTCACAAAGTGCAGATTTATCAAATGTTTTAACATTTTTCTCTAATGTCAGGGCCACCCCTAGCCCACATCTTGGATTGTAATTAGTCCCTCATGACCTACCACTTCACCTTGTCTATATCTGAAATACAGATATATTGTTCAAATATATATTCAACTTCAGTAGAATATTTTTTCAAATATTATAACCAATTTTAAATGAAATTGAATGCAGATTATTAAAGCAACACATGAAAACCAGGCTCATTAAATTTTCTACTGCATTGTTCATTGAAGAACAGTGGAATGGTTCATTCTGATGTTCTTTCAGCTAATTTTTGTTTTTCTTTATTCTATATTCAATGACTTCCTCCTGTAGTCAGTCAACCAACCTCATTCTTGAAACTTAATTTCTTTGACAAATTTATTAAAGCACCAGAGAAAGCAGTAATTACTAGGGCTCAATGACTGTTTCCTATCCAGCATCAAGAAATCCAACTTTTCTTTCCACAATTTCATGATATCCACTTTCCTTGAGCTGTAGCCAAAAGAAAATCTGAAAAGTGCCAGTAGCACCAAGAGAAATCTGATAAATATTTTATTCTTTTTCTGAGTGTAACTGAAGTCCATAAAAATCAAGTAAATTTCAGGAGACCTTGAAAGTAGCAAAAATAAAGTTATTAATGTCACAGTTTAAAAATTCCATCAATATCTCATAAGTTTTCCAGAAAAGGTCAAACAGAAAATAAAGGTTTTAAAGCCTTTGGTCTGTTATTTAGAACAAATAATTTCCTGTAAGAGTTTGGTTTTCTATTTCAAGGTACTTGATGATTTTGTCCTTGCTAAGATACTGCTGGGTTTTAACTGTTTATCCAGTTGTTTATGATAAAGTTCCTTCCCAATATACGAACAACAGCTTTTGTTTAATGTTACTTCACTAATTAATGATTTGTTCTCTAGCCTATCAATTGAATGCAAGTGTTAAATAGCACCGAATCTAGGACTGCCTCTTCCAGGTCACGATATATCCATTCCTCTTACTCGTGAAACATTCATAGTCACCTTTGGATGATACTACCATGAGTCTCATTCCAGTACCCTCCTACCCCAAGCCTTGTCTCCCCACAGTCAGAGCCACTTAATCTTTCCTGGGTATTCAGTCTTATCTCAGCCTTTGAACCAATAGCATCTTCATGAGAAAGGAACTTTAGCTCAATATAGAGACAAGATAGCAAGTCAGCCTTGCTATGAGTCCAGCTCTGATAGCTGACTCTTTGGCAAAATTCTAGCAACAGGCTTCTGCTGTGTTCCTAAAACCAAGACCCAGCTGATCCTCTTGCTGTTGTAACTAGGTCCCCGGTTCATTTCCTTCTGTGACTGGTTCTTGACCTGATAAAACCATTAGGTCTGTTCTCTGGGTACCAGGAAGTACTTTCCCGAATGTAGTACATACACAACACACACACACACACACACACACACACACACACACACACAGCCTATAGTTATAGTTATGTCCTGCCCTCACCCCATCCCCAATCTCCCTGACTCAAGGACATGCCTCAAGCTAACTTACAACTGTCCTAAATATCCTCTATTCCAGGGCAATGTCATGTCTGACCCAATATACAATACAACCAGTTGCAAAGTCACCAACAGTACACATAATTGATCAAACAAGATATATTTATGAAAGTTGATATATTTATGAAACTTATATTCTATTATATAATTATATTTATTTGATATATTTATGAAATTAGCTAGGTGAAAAAAATCAAAAGAATCATCAAGCCATGAAATGTTAATGTTGTTACTTTTTCCGTGTGCCATCATCACCATCGAATAGACCAAAAACAGTGAGAATTTTAAACGGTGCCTTAAGAAAAAGTACACTATTTACTGAATACCAAAACTCTTTCTTAAACTATTGAAACAATCATCAAAAAGATCCATAATTTCATAGAATAAGTACACTTTATTTTGTTTGAGACATGCACATTAAAAATGAGTTCAGATGCTTCATCTATTTTTCACAAATTCTAAAAATTCAGTCCATCTCTGATGCTCTGCTTTCATTTCGTAAACTACCAGTTTTATTTTATAATGCTTTTCGTGAGGAAAATGTCAAATGCAAATTAAAGACACCAAATGAAAGATCTATTGTGAAAAGCATTTGGAGAAAAGTGACTCATGTGCTCCTGGCTCATCACTTGTTCTATTGTTTTCATGCAGCTATGGCCCCATTTGTTTCCAGAGCTTTTGTAAAAGTCATTTCATTCTGAGCATCCCAGTGCTTCCTGTCCAAGGAGTCCTTCTCAAAAAATAACAATCAGGGCCAGGGATTTAGCTCAGTGGTTCCAGCGCCTGTCTTGCAAGCGCAAGGACCCAGGTTCGATCCCCGGTAACCACATACCATACTGGGTGTGGAGACTCACACCCAGCAGCCACCAGTACCACATACCACAGTGCCGGGCGTGGTGGCTCACGCCTGTCATCCCAGCACTCGGGAGGCAGAGACAGGAGGATTGCTGGGATGTGAGTTGGAGGCTGAGCTCAGGGCCAGCCTGAACCACAAAGAGAGACCCTGTCTCAAAAACCTAAAAAAAAATAAATACTAATAACAATCAGACATTTAGACCAACATGTTTAATGCAAAGATGTTTTAACAGCATCAACAGGAAAAAGCTTAGGTAAGCAATAAAATTTGATCTAATTTTACCTTACATCCATATGATGGAAAATCAGAGAGTCTAGAAAATGTATCTTATCCTATCTAAAGAAATGGGGGATATCAAAAAACAAAACTGATCAGTTAATAATTACAGCATGGTAAAGATTTTTTTCCTTTTTTTCTTTGAGACAGAATCTTGCTTTGTAGTTCAGGCTGGCCCTGAGCTCAGCCTCCACTCACATCACAGCAATCCTCCTGCCTCTGCCTCCCGAGTGCTGGGACTTTGTAGTTCAGGCTGGCCCTGAGCTCAGCCTCCACTCACATCACAGCAATCCTCCTGCCTCTGCCTCCCGAGTGCTGGGATTACAGGTGGGAGGCACCACTCCTGGCACTGTGGTATGTGGTACTGGTTGCTGCTGAGCGTGAGTCTCCACGACCAGTATTGTATGTGGTTACTGGGGATCGAACTCGGGCCCTTGCACTTGCAAAACAGGCGCTGGAACCACTGAGCTAACTCCTTGGCCCATTTTCCTTTTTCTTTTTCATTGCTCTTCTTCCACTCTTTCTTTCTTCCTCTGTCTTTTTTCTCTGTCCCCATTCCTCACTTGCTGTTTTGTTCTGTAGATCCCACCTGTCTACACTAAACATCCATCCCTCTTACAGCCTCTCTTCAAAAAAAGAAAGCTACCAAGAATGCTGCTCATTGAGGGGCACAAGATGCCTTCAAGTGTCCTAACATAAAGGTATCATTGATTTCTCTTCTGATTCCTTGATAAACTGCCGGGAGTCACTTTGCATAAGAGCTCTGAACTTGATCGAGTGGGCTCCTGGCTCCTGGCTACTACCCACCTCCGAGTGGTGTCGCCCTGTGCTCAGGCTGCTGCCCTCACAGACTCTAAGGAAGAGCACAGGAAAAAGCCAGCAACCAAACAAATCTGCATCCAAGTACCCCATTCAAATACAAGAGGCTGTTTCAAATTCCAGCCCTTTAACCCCACCAGGAGATGCTTTATTACAAGAATCAGACCCTTTGAGAACATACTGAAGAAATATTTGTAGATGGGTTCAAAACTTAAAACTAAAAGCTCATCCTATCTCTAAAGTAACCAGCTTAACAGAAAAGAACCACAGATGATATAAACACTTACTGAGTGCTGTCTGGCTGTGACTGGCTCCATATTCATATACATAATTCATTTTTCATTAAAATGAATATAGGAATCTATCGTAGACTTCTCCAGAAATATGGGAAGCAGTTTACCTAAGGTCACATATCTGGACAGCAGCAAATCCAGATTTGTTTGTCTCCAAAATTCATTTTCTTCCTCACACATTGCTTAAGACTAATGATTCTGCCAACTAGAAAGACAATGAATAATGTATGTAAAGTATCTTTCATTGAGTAGGTGCTAAGTGAACCTACTCATTTTTATAATTGAAAAATATAGTGACTTTGATACATTTCTCTTCAGAAAGGATTAAAATTTGAGCAGAACATATGTAAAATGAGTTTTAAAGGTTTATTATAAAACAAGGCTCAATTTCCTTCATGGTTCCAATAAGTAAAATTTAAAACACGGTACATTGCTGTTTTGAATGATCATAACGTGAGGCTGGTTATTATTGCTACTTCAAAATGCGTAGAGACTTTCAGTGTTTTACACTGCACAAAATATCCCTTCGTACATACAAAATATGAGTTTATCTTTTTTCACCATGGAGAAGACAGTGCTCAGACTTATACATTATGAGCATAAATTGCTCTTGTGGGCTAGAAGAGGCAAATCCACTAGTACATATATTCAGTTGACTGACCTCTACATAATTTTCACTACCCTTCAAAGCTCATTACCAACAGAATGTCTTTGATGGAAGCTGAGGAAAATATTTTTGGATTTTCTAGTTAAAATACCTACAAGACCAGACTTCAAGGAATAGGAGTCTAAAGAGAACAGCGTGACCCCAGCTGATCTCCTGTGGCAAGATGGGGGTCTGTATCGAATTCTCTGTAATATGAAAGGTTCTCTTGTGAAGGCAGAGGCTACCTTCTCAAGATCTTGTGATATTACCAAAATGTTTTATGACCTGCATAAAATATACACTTGATAGACATCTACTGATCTACAGCTGCTCCTTCCAAGTGGAAAATGATGATCGCTGTCTTTCTTGGCTGAAGTGAGAAACTGGAAGTTCTCAAATCTCCCAGAAGTGACTTTAACCACTACTTGAGAGGCTGCTATTGTCCTACTTTCTGTAGAGCTCCTTAGACTCCCTGGTGCTCCTGGGAATGCCACCAAATCAGTTCAGGAGTTGGATTTCAAGGAAAGTGTAATGCAAGAGGAGGAACCCCTTGAAGGACAACTGACTACTGTGCAGGACATTGTGAGGTTAGTCACTCAACACCAGCATCACGCGGTGCTCTCACTCACGGAAACCTGTTTAGAGGACACTGTGATAGGTTAACAAGACCAGCCTTCTTCTGGGAATCTTAGAGGTGCTTTTTTCCTTCATCCTAGATATCAAAAATGGAGGACAGAGGAGAAAAAAAAGCTTCTCTTCTTCCATCCAGATCTACATCTGTCTGGAAATGTGTGGTTTAAATGGAGTCTATTATTACTAATCAGGACTTAGAGGCTGGCTATTTATAATCATTATTAATCACACTATATCCTGAAAGACTAGCTTGGTACTGAAAATACTAGAAGGCTGTAAGAAAAACATATTTAGGGCTGGGGAATTAGCTCAGCCACACAGCACCTGCCTAGCACGTGTGAAGTCCTGAGTTCAACCCCTGGTACTAAAAAGAAAAAAGAAAAAGAAAAAGATATCTAGAGTACTAAAAGTTTCCTTAACCGAAAATAAAAAGGTCACAAGAACTCAGATTTGCACAATTAAGATTGAAAGAGTACTGCAAAATTCATCCAAAATCTCCATTAATTTACCTAGGGGGAAAAATAATAAATTCTGTTATTTCAGGTGCCAATAAGTAAAAAAGAAGTTATAAGAGAAATAAAAGCAAGGAAGGGTGTGAGTGTGTATGTGTGTATGCATGCATGCATGTGTAGTATATTAATAGCTACCTTCATAAATATGACCACTGATGCCCTGGGTAAAGACAAGAATAAAAAGAAACAATAACAAAAAAAAAAAAAAGGCCAAGAGCAAAATCTCTGGAGAAAGCACACATTTTCGTAGGATAAAATGAAGGGGCTACTAAGAGGGAAACACAGAAGCAGCTGTGAGGTAAGAGAGCAACTGAAGCAGCTCAGAACCACGAAAGCCAATGAAAACAATCATCTCAAGAAACAGCTCAGAGGACTGGGGATTTAGCTCAGTGGTTCCGGCACCCATCTTACAAGCACAAGGACCCGGGTTCAATCCCCGGTAACCACATACAATATTGGGTGTGGAGATCCACGCCCAGCAGCAACCAGTACCACATACCACAGTGCCGGGTGTGGTGGCTCACGCCTGTAATCCCAGCACTCGGGAGGCAGAGGCAGGAGGATTTCTGTGATGTGAGTTGGAGGCTGAGCTCAGGGCCACCCTGAACCACAAAGAGAGATCCTGTCTCAAAACAACAACAACAAAAAAAAAACCTAAAAAAAAAAAAAAGAAACAGCTCAGAGCAGGAGTCTAAGAACCCAGTGAGAAACTGAAGAAGAGTTTCAAAAAGAGAGGATTAAATCTGGCACAGTTTTGCTCAAAGCATTTTGGGTAGCAAGACTCAGCACAACTCAAGTAAAGGACCATTTATTTAATAAGTTGAGAGTCTCACGGGAGAAGAAATGAAAATTCAACCTTGTAGGCACTGAAACAGCAGGAAACTACAACCAAAGTCACTCATTCCGTTTATACCATGAATCTTATTTTCTTTGTTTTCGAGTAGTTTCCTCTCTTCGAGCATGAACAATATGACCGACATGATTGTCATATTCGAAAATACATTGACTTATAGGGCAAACACCCTGCACAAGTGGACATTTGCTTTCCTTAAGGTCAACTTGTCAGACTCTGAAAAGCTGCCGAGCTGAGGGTCAGCCAATGAGCTCTCCATCCGCGAGTCACGTGCACATTCCTGTCCAGTCAGCTGCAGGGAAGGACAGGGCAGGCAGGTACATGGTGTAATTAATCATGGCGGTCAAAGCCTTCCGCAAAGGCCATGGCTGGAGGCAGAATTCAAACAGTAGAAGTGAAACTGTACTTATTTCAGGCAATTTGCAAGTGGCTGGCAGAATTTATACTCCGTGTTCAGGAACCTCAACACTGTGCTAACTGTTATATACTACTTCAAACAATAGAAAACTGCTTCAAACAATATATACCTTGTATTTCAAATATTGCTTCTCAAATGGAAGCAGAGTAGGAGATTCAAAGGAGTTGAAGACACCAGTATAAGTATGAACTGTGAACAATATTATTACTGACATAAGTGCTAATATGACTTCACAGAGCAGGTGACATTTTTGCTGAAAACTAAACAGCATTTTCACACGACATGAGGTAAGGGAGACACAGGTCAAATCTAAGAGACACGATCTCTGTCACTCAGCTGAAAGAGCCTTGCAGGTAGGAAACACTCCTCATTTACCTTTCTCTCTCTCCTTTCCAGTACATCTTGCCTGGAGAGAACTTCAATTAACGTTCCTATTTTCTTTTTTTTTTTTTTTCTTTTTTTTTTAAGGTTTTTTTGAGACAGGGTCTCACTTTGTGGTTCAGGCTGGCCCTGAGCTCAGCCTCAAACTCATCACAGCAATCCTCCTGCCTCTGCCTCCCGAGAGTGCTGGGATTATAGTCGTGAGCCACCACGCCCGGCACTGTGGTATGTGGTGCTGGTTGTTGCTGGGTGAGTCTCCACGCCCAGTATTGTATGGAATTACCGGGGATCAAACCCCGGTCCTTATGCTTACAAGACAGGCGCCAGAACCACTGAGCTAACTCCCCGGCTCTCAACGTTCCTATTTTAAAATTAAATATCAGTAAATGGAAACAAAGGGAAAGGAGAGGAAAAGCATCAGCCAGACTATTAGAGAGTCTGGTGATGCAAAAACCAAAGCTCAGTACTTAAATACCCGTGAGGCAGGGGTGGAAGAGAACGTTTAAGGCAGATTAAGAGTGTCATGAATGTAAACCAAACATCAGCCCCTCAGCACGGTGAAGACATGGGACTGCCTCAGAGACGAGACGGTGGGCCCGGATCGGTCTCATGTTTGCACCACCTCTGACTGTGCCGCCAGACTCACTTTTGAGATAATATATGTTGAACAATATATGTGTTTATGCCCGATGCACCCATCCCAGAACTCTGGCCAGTAAATGGTTAATGTCTTTAAGTATCTGTAAACTGTAAAATTACTCAAAACTAAAAAGTATTCAGCCCTTACAATTAATCAATCCTATTTACTAACCCACATTTAATAAATATTTAATAATTACTTGTCAACGAGTTATTTATATATAGTATACATTATATATACTACATATTATTATATAATTCCATTATATATTATATAAAATATTAACTATTATGATATAAAATATTATTTATTATATAATATATACTATATAGGATATATATTTATATATTCTAAGGCACAGTATAGAAATAGAAATTTGTGGCCAGGGATTTAGCTCAGTGGTTCCGGCGCCTGTCTTGCAAGCTCAAGGACTCAGGTTCGATCCCGGGAATCACATACCATACTGGGCGTGGAGACTCACGCCCAGCAACAACCAGCACCACATACCACAGTGCCGCGCGTGGTGGTTCACGCCTGTAATCCTAGCACTCGGGAGGCAGAGGCAGGAGGATTGCTGGGATGTGAGCTGGAGGCTGAGCTCAGAGCCAGCCTGAACTACAAAGCGAGACCCTGTCTCAAAAAAAGAGAAAGAAATAGAAATTTGAGTAAAGTACTCTTGGTGTGAGAGGCACCACCCTCACTGGTGACAGCCACCATTCATTCCTTCTCACCCTGTGAACCGGTACCATTCCCTCGAGGGAAGCGAAGCCTTCCCCGTCACTCTCCGGACCTGCGCCGGCCCGTGACTTCAGTGAGCAGTAGCTTGTATGCTGACACACCACTGCACACTGACCTGGAGAACACTGGCAGCTTCTGCGTTGCTGTCCTGACGGCCTCACCATTCATGGTGGAGGCTTTCCTGCTGAGAGAAACCAAATCTCCGAGGAGAGAAAAGATGCCATGTGAGATGGAAAGAGGCCAAGATGCACTAGGGTCCCCAACTGGGCAGTGAAGAAACCTAGAAAATGGTCCTCTGGCCTTGGCTACTTCACGTGGTGACACCTCAGATGAATTGAATTCTGCTTGAATTTCTGTCCCACAGAATCATGAGCGAAGCAAAATTGATGTAGTAAGCTACTAAGTTTGGGTTCTATCTTTAGTAGAGATATAGAAATGAATATGGGGTTACAAATAAAAATGAATTCCAAAGCAAGAGAGGATTCATGGGTGATTCATTCATTCAGTGTTTTACATAATGAGTAGTTAAAACAATTATTGAAGTTTATTAAAACTTCTAATAAGAAGTTGTATTAACACAGAACCCAAACTACCTTTAGTACAAATACAGAAATGAATATGGGGTCACAAATAAAAATGAATTCCAAAATGGAAAAGAAAGAGGATTCTTTGGAAAGTAGTTTTAGATGATGAGTAGTTAAAACAATTATTGGATTAAAACAATAATTGGTAAAGCGATTTTAATTCTTTGTAATGAGATTTGAGTGTTAAATCGATCACAGAGGCAAGACAGTCCAAAATACTTAAGTAATGACATATATTTGGGTTGATTTAAATACAGATTGAATGAGGATTTTGATAGTTTTTTCATTAGAAGAAGTTCAAAATAGAAACAGTTCAAAAAGTGTCTTAAGGGTGACAGTAAAGTATCTCGTGATCTGGTGTCTGCAGAGTGCAGCCAACTGGATGAGTAGAGTTTTTGTGTCATAAAGTGGCACACTCTTCTCTCCACTGTTCCTGCCCGTCCTCGAGCCTCCGTGCTGGCATGAGAGTTCCACCAATGCACCTGACGCCCCTGAGCATCCATTTCCACCTCTTCCGGTGAGTTTCAGACAGAATGACTACGATAACTTACAAATAGAGATAACATCACGTCACTCCCCGACTAAAGCACTTTGAGAAATGTCCACCACATTTTGAGTAGAATCCAAACTCCTTCCTACGTGAGCCTGGTTTCTGCCTATTTCTCCAACTTCCTCTCTTCCCACTTTTTACCATCCCTATTCCATTTCAGCAACACTGGCCTTTTGGCTACTTTTGGACACATCAAATTCATCTCAACGTCAGAAATTTTCATTCCAAGTTTTCCTAGACCCTCTTTGAAGTGTCTGGTAAAATCTTATTTCTGGGACAGGCTTTCCCTGGCCTGTCCATACTACTGCTCTTTTCCCCATTAGACTGTTTTATGTTAATTCATAATTGTCTTGGTAACCTGACATTTATTACATATTTCCTTATCTCTTTCTGTACTGACTTGTCTTACACATCAAAAGACAGATTTTATCTTTCTGTTCATTACTGTTTCAAGTTCCTAAAACAGTGCTGGATGCATTACAGATATTGAATAAAGACTCCGTAAGTGGATATCAGAGTTTAGGACGAACATAAAGAAAAGAACATATTAAGCTGAAATTCTTATCTTTAGTAAGGCCTGCTTGTAAAAATGGGCTTCACTGGTACGTGGTTGCTTGGATTTGGAGAAAGTCTTCACTATTTACAATTAAAAAGTCTGACTTACAGTGCCTAACCTGTCTACACAAACACTACACACATAATCACCATCTACCCGTCTCTCGATCTACTTTTAAATATCCATCTCCTAACTCTGGAGGTTTATGCCTGATTTTTACCCCACATACTCTGCCCCTGCTGTTCAGAAAAAAAACCAGTCCCAGCCGGTATCTGCTCAGGCCTGCGGTGCCTCATCATGCATCAACAAACTGAGGGTGGCCTTGGTTTTCCAGTAGAGGGAATGTTTTGCCAACAGCTGTAACACAGATCCGAAGAGTGGACTAATGAATGATTTCCAGAGGGCCGGTTAGGAAAAAGGTAAGGGCAATGGTCCAAGGGAAGGATAGCAAATAGCAGTGGGAAGCGAAAGGGGACATACCGTGAAGAAGGCCCAGATAAAGACGAGCAGCAGCCACACCGAACGCATGGGTCCATGGCGGACACCACAGCCTCCAAAGCGCAGTGCGGAGGGCAGCGCTGCGACCCTGGCCTGAGCCCCCCGTG
>PVIR01015457.1:0-38298 GCA_004026965.1 Petromus typicus
CCCGAGAGCTCTGTGGCCCTGTAAATTCTCCGGACAGCCTCTCAGTCTCAGATCCGGGGCCCACAACTCAGCGAACACCTCAGAGGAAGAAGCTGAGAGTCAGGCTCTGCTCTGCTCTGCTACTGAAAGTGATCTCCAGAGCTGGAGCTGCCTTGGTCCCGGCAGCCTAGCTGCGCTGCTGTCCCCCCTATTAATTTCACGTCTTCCTCAACTTTTATCTTAGTTGCCATCGAAACAAACGCACTCGCCATAACTGGAGATGAAAGAAGGCCTTCGGGGGCGGAGCTTGGATTTAACATGACACCATGCACACTGGGACACTGTGTCACCAGAAGGCTGGGTTTTCCCATCCTGGAAGAAGCCCTCCCAGAGTCACGGCCGGGGCCGGTCTCTGCCCAACTCTGTTTCTGCCACAATCACTTGGCGTTTTTCGCAGTTAATATGGGTAGGACGACCCAGTGTTGTGCTCTTTTCTGCCGACTCCCCTCGCTTAGCACAGTGCTCTTAAACTGTGTCCATTTCTTTGAACTGAATTGATCAGAAACCCACTTCTTTGTCTTGCTTCACCCTTCGCAGAGTGTGCAGGTGTGCTGAGGTGTGTGCAGGTTGCTGAGGTTTATTCAGACATTGTCTAGCTGATGAACACCGGCATCACCTCCAGGTTAGAACACAAAGCCTTACAGTCCAGGCATGGCAAGTTACGTATATGGCCACACATCTGGACTCTGGTCCTACCACCTCCCAGAGGACCTCTAGGATATGGAGGAAATGTGTGTGTGTATCTATGGGAAGAAATATCCAATTAATTTGTCAAAGTCCTGTGCAACCTCGTGATTCTACCAACAGCAGCTAAGGTTTTCTCACGTATAGGTGATGTTGAAGTCTGACTAAGTAAAACGCGCCACACCACAGTCAGGTAGCTAACTCCAGGATGGTGACGAGGGTGATACACACGTCCCTCAGCGCATAGAGCCTTGAGACTGGCTAAGCTCGGATCACCTGCTGATCACCCTGTGCTGTGACTCTTTTTTTGTTTGTTTGTTTTTTTGAGACAGGTTCTCACTTTGTAGTTCAGGCTGGCCCTGAGCTCAGCCTCAAACTCTCATCACAGCAATCCTCCTGCCTCTGCCTCCTGAGTGCTGAGATTGCAGGCGTGAGCCACCACGCCCGGCACTGTGGTATGTGGTATTGATTGCTGCTGGGCATGGGTCTCCACGTCCAATATTGTATGTGGTTACCAAGGATCGAACCCGGGTCCTTGCGCTTGCAAGACAGGTGTCGGAACCACTGAGCTAAACCCCCGACCCATCTGTGCCATGACTCTTCAGGCCTCAGTCAATCAACAAGTTACACGTTGAGCCTTGCTTAGGCCCCCCTTCAACTGCATGTATAAAAACAACACCCCTGCTCAATAAACATGGAGGTGATTCTCTGAAATCATCCCCGGAGTCTATGCCCGGTCTCTGTGCCTCACCCTCCTAGTCCAGGTCAAGATACCAGCCCACAACACCCACACCCATGACCTATATCCTCACCTGGACATGTTCTCAGTTGTAACTGTAGCTACTCACACAGGTCTCTCATGGAGCTGTACAGTCAAGTAAGACATCATGCAAAAGATGCTTGTCATCTTTGATCAGCTGCGTACCTTACGGAAACATGAATTAAAATCCAACCGAGGGGCCATAACACCTTCGTGAGAACGGTTCAGTAATGTTTTCATACTGATGACATCAAGTTATCAGGCAGGGTTGCAGAATCACTTGAGAAATAGGAAATGCTATGGCCACGGCAGGCAGTAGCTGGACAATTTACCTGGAAGCTAAACAAACAATTAACAAGTGATCCAGCAGACCTGCTCCTAGATGTTTACCCCAGAGCAATAGATCCATATGGCCACACAAACACCTCTATCTGAATGTTTGTCACAGCTTCAGTCACACCTCAGAGATGCCATAAACAACCAAATGCTCGTTACATGGCGAACGGTAAACAAGCAGCGGCGTATCAGTGATCTCAGCGAGGGCGGATCTCAGATTCGTTACGCTGAGTGCGAGAGGCGAGGCTCAGAAGTTACATGCTGTGCTTCCATTTTGGGTGTTTTGTTTTGTTCTTTACGATCTAATAATGTTCCAATTCTAGTAACATGGTTTCTCTTTGGTTTTCTATGCAGATTAATTAAAGGATACAATAGCTGATCGGCAAAGCTGGAAGTCATAGCTTTGCCCGTCCACGGCTGGCCCTCGGGCAGTGCCACCTTGCTCTGAGTCTGGGCTTTGCCCTGGGAATTGCTCTGGCTGGCAGGGGGAATAGTAAGAGTGAGCAGACTTGGGGAGTCATCCTGGCCTGGGGTTCACTCTGTCCTGCTGCCTTGACCCTGACCCCATGAAGTGCCCCCACAGGCAGCCTGCCCGTCACCAGGGTGCAAAAGATGCCACTCTAGACGGGCTGTCTACCCCGACGCCCAGAGCCCCACACAGAGCACCCTAGAGGCCTGCTGGGCCGTCCTGGGCAAGAGACACCCCCGCCTCCACAGAGCCCAACACAACGGCCCCTTAAAGACTAAGGTTTGCACGCCAGCCTGAGAAAGGTGACTGCTCTGTGTCTAACGCCCCTTCTGTCTCCAGGTAATGAAGTAATCCCTGCTGCCAAATCTCCCCTTCAGGGTTGTTCCGACTGAATACCACGCGTTCAGGTACACAGCGTTCGACATACTTATAATTGCAATACTCGTGTCTTTCCTTCTTCTTTCCTCTTCTCTTTTTTTTTTTTGTAAACTAAGAGTGAGTTGAGAGAGCATTTACACCCTGTCTTTCTAAAATTGTTCTATCATTTTCTAGCTTGATAGCGTTTTAATTTGCAAAAGTAAGCTGAGCAATTTCTGCTGTTTTCTTTATGGCTGAAAAGCTCATTGAAGTTTTAACAGCTCCAAGAAGCAAGACCACGCAGTGGCATCCCGGTCAACCTTTCCCAGAGCACACTCTGCAGCCCAGCCCACAAATGGGACCCGGTCCATAGCTGGTCCTAGCTGCTCAGTTAGTATTTCTTGAGTGAATGAATGAGCTTGACTAACAAGACTGACCAGATTCTATATTGCCTTTTTGACTGATGATGGCAGTTCATCTTCCTGGTATGCTGAGAAGAGAAATAGACATGTTCTCGTTTTGTTAGGATTGTGCTGCTGCTAATTCCTCCACGAATATTCTTTTACCCCTCCGTGCAGATCTGTCAGTGTAAGCTTCCTTTTCTGTGAGCCCCTTTCTCATCTCTACTAAATCATAATTTTTGTCTGGCGCTGCTGTGCCCGCCATGAATTCTCCTCTCTCTAACCCCCAGACTGGAGTTGCCGGGTGTGCTCTGTCCCTCTCTCTTGGAGACTGAGACGTAACCACAGATGTCCCCTTTCCTTTCCTTTTTGGCCAACAAGTGAAAAACACTCACTTAAGGTACCGAGGTGTCCTGCTGCTGTGTCTCTTTCCCCTGCACAAGGCGGGTCCTGAGACCAGGTCTGACCAATGAGGGACAGACAGAGGTACTACAGGGAGGGACAGGCACCTCTGGCCAGGGTCCTGTGCTCCTGCTGCCCAGCCTGTACACTTGGTGAGTGGCGTTCACACCGCACGTTGGACAGTGTTGCCCTGAGGACAAAGCCAAGCATCCCCACGGTGACAGAGGACACAGAGGAGCAGACCATGCTGTCCCCATGTCGGGGAGCCCAGGGTTGGCGTGTGTTCTGAGCCGCCCCATGGAATCCACTCCATGGTTGACTTCGAGAAGCCACAGTCTTCCCCACGGCGCCCAGAGCAGACTCCAGAACAGCCCGGGCTCAGAAAGAAGAGAGGATGCTCCCTCGGCCTCCCTCTTCTGCCCCACGCTACCATCTTTCATTTTGTATAACCCGGCCCCGTAAAATATAAATAAAATTTACAAGATGTTTTTCACTCAGTTTTCAGAAGTTGTTCTACATCTCAAATAGTTCCAGCCCTCAAAACAAATCCTGTTGTGCCATAATTGTGTCACCACTGAGCTTCTAATCTCTTTCACCTGTTCACTGATTGGCACAGACTTCCAGACGATAGCTGGAAGTATAGGTGGGGAGTGAGGTTGTGTGTGTGTGTGTGTGTGTGTGTGTGTGTGTGTGTGTGTGTGTGTGTGTCTGCTTCGTCTGTCGTCAGTCCTGATTGGTTGATGAGTGTTGGATTCTGAAGATTTCCTCTTCCAACCATGATGGAAACAGCAGACTGAGCCTGGGCTGAGTCCGCCCCGGCCTGGTGAGCGGGTCCCAGAATCAAATCGAGCACAGGGCACCCAGCAGGGTCTGGGCAGTGATCTCTCGCCCCGCATCCCTCACCCCACACCAGGGCGCCACCCAGGTCTCCCTCCGGCAGGAAGTCTGGGCTGAAGCTCAGGACAGAGATGCCTCCTTCTCCTATGGAAGGATCTTTGCAAGGATCTGGCAAGGAGCAGGGTCTGAGCCTCGACAACACACAGCTCCTCGGGGTGCTGGGGCCGCTGGCAATGGCAAGCGGGCCTGCCCAGCTTCTCTGCTCAGGCTGCCGTCGGCATCTTTAGTGTCTCCGGCTCGCAGACCCGCACCCCAATCCTCCCCTTCATCTTCACGCCTCACCCTCCTACGTGCCTGTCTGTCCCTATGGACAAGCTGGTGTCACGCCAGGACACACTCACCTTGGGCCAAGGCTCCCAACCCTCGTGACATGGTCCCCATTCCCACTGCAATGATCTGACGCCAGAGAAGGCCACAGTAGAAGATTCTGCACATGGGGTGGACTTTCAGGAGCCACACTCAACCCCCAACTGTCCTCCCAGCTTTGAAGTCAGGCATTCACAGCCAGAGCTGTTCCATGTCCCCTCCCCAGCTGCCAGGCCCCGTGGACGGGGAAGACAAGAAGGCTGCCCTGGCCATGGCGCCCGGGACCCACGCCGGCAAGTCCACTGTCCCTGGGGCTCCAGAGGGCCCACCCCAGCCCCCCACCGTCACCCCCACAGGCCGCATAGGGACCTTGTCTGTCATGAGCACTGTCCACACACACCCAGGGCAGTGGCTCTCAAGTACTCTTCCCGACACCGAACACACCAGACAGCAGCGAGTCTGAACCCCACCCAAGCGACCACTGAGAGAATCAACCTGTTTTTTCTTTCCGAGCAGAAGCTGGTCTACACTTGAGCGCTTTTACAGCCTTTATTAAGAGAAGCAAGAACTCAGTCTATTTGATTTATAATTGAAAATCATAAACTATAGCGTTCACCTGCTGCTCTTGTGCACCAGCGAAATGACATGAGGCTGCTACATCGCTCAGCCTGCTAATTGGCAGGAGCTGGCACTGCCAGCACCGAGGCGGGCCCCCGAGGCCCACTCACCAGCTCAGACCCGGCGCCGCTGCAAGCAGAGATTCAGGGAAGGAGCCTCGAGAGCCGATTTGTTCTCCGCGTTCTGCCTCCTGAAGACACCGCACCGCACACAGGCACCTCGTTAGCAGGGGCCGGAGCCAGAGCGGGCCTGGGCCCCACGGGGACACGGTGACTGTGACAGCGACACTCCACGGCCCCCAGTCTGGCTCCAGCCTCCTCCTGCCCCCGGGCACTTCCAGTGAGGCGTTTCCGGCAGGGGTTTGGTTAAAGTTCAGCCGGTGCCACCCGGACATCTGATTGGCCCTCGCTGCTGGCTGTTGCCCTGGCCTGTTTTCAGTGAGAATCTCACCAGGTTGGGTCGGTCAGGTCTCAGCATGGATCTGCCTGGACCCTGACGTCTCCTCCATCACCCCCCACCCAATCCTACCTGCCTCCTGACTCTAGACCCCTTTGTGCCAAGCTGCACTGGAAACAGAGTCCCCTCTCGAGGACTCTGCAAGACCTATCACCCCATGGTTCCAACCAAGCTGCCTACCATGCTTAGCAAGCCTGGCACCCCTATGCTGGAAAGTCGGGAAGCTCCTCCTGGCCACACACAGACCCCAGCTGCCACCACAAGAGAGCAGAGGTCCCTGGTACCTGCCAGGCACATGAAGTTCTGTCCCACCCTCAGGCGCTTTGCTGCGGGGCCAGCACTGAGACAGTAGAAGACCACCCTTCCACCTCTGCCACCTCAGCAGGGCCTGCCAGGGATAGGAGGTAACAGGGACAGACCCTGCCCTCCCCTTACCTGGGGTGCAGAGGAGGTGGGGAACAAGATTCCAGGCAGTGGAAGCTGAGACACTCCAGATAAGGAACTGGTCGGAAGTCAGATACATTGACCTTGTCACCCCAGAGCCCTCCAAGAGGCTGGGAGTGTGATCAGCGGCCTAACTCCCTAAAAATGAAGCTGCAGGAGCACAGCAGGGCTTTGGAAGCCAGAGACGAGCCCACAGGTGACAGCCAGGCTGGGGACACAGGTGTGTTCATTCCAAAAGCAGTGCGGTCTTCCGAACACTTCAGCTGAGGGAGAGCAGGGTAGGCGAGCTGTACACTTGGGAGCTGCCGTTCCCAGAAGACCTTTGCTTTTCTTCTTTTTTCTTTCTTTTTTCTTTTCTTTTCTTTTCTTTCTGTTATGGCTTCTGTTTAAATGTCCTCCCAAAGCCTCACGCTTTTTCAGAGGTGGGAGAATTAGAATGTGTGATCGATTCATGGCACAACCTAGGCTCAAGGGCACTAGGCTTAAGGGTGTGAGTGCTGGCCGCCCTGAGCAGTCTGAATGAGATAAAGAGGGCAGAAAGACGCTGTTAAATTCCCTTACTACTTTGCTACCATCAGTCTGCCACGAACCGCTGCCACCCTGCCTCGGAGCCAGCCGATTATGGACTGAGACCTCTACCAACCGGGAACTAATAAACTTTTCCCCCTTTAATCTGGGTGCCAGGTATTTTGTCTCGGCAGCAAAAGTAAAGTAACTAACGCTATGTTTTTTTTCTTCCCAGTACTGGGAATTGAACCCAGAGCCTTTACATTGAGCTAAACCCCCAGAACTTTAATATAATTTGTTTTGGAACAGACTGAGCCAGTTCAGTTTGAGCTCAAATTTATCATCCTCAAAAATTTATTGTCCTCCTACCTTAGGCTGGAATTATAGGCATGTGCTGCCACACCTAGCTTTTATCATTGTTAAACCATTTTATTTTAAGAATATCACCACGTAGTATAATTGGCTTTTTTGGTTGACAGTTCTGGGATTTCACATAGTTATAGATTTATGCAACCACCCCTATGATCAAGGCTGATCATCTCCTCTCCGCCAAGGACTTCCTCGGGCCAGTGCACCCTGACCACTGACCCCTGACAGTTCCAAGATGGTCATCAGCCTGGTTTTGCTTTTCTAGAGGGGACATAAACAGAAGGGCACAGGGACACCGTGGGCTTCATACAGCACCGTGCCACCGCACATGCCACACTTGCAGCCAAATAGGGCTCAGCCCGTGAGAGTCCTACTCGCCATCCCCTGCCTGATAAAGGACACTTGGGCTGTTTTCTCTGCAAGATGATCCTGGATAAACTGGCTGTAACTGTCACACTGTCACTTCAGTTACCGCCTAGGGCTGTTATCACTGGTTTGGCATCTCTGTGCCAACCGAACTTGGTAAGAACCTTCCTGTCACTTCCGGAGCGGCTATAAGCAGCACCCTGCACTCCCTCCACCGTAGTGTGCACCCCAGCCAAGTCCTCTCTGGCACCCGACCCCTCCCCCCAGGTTTACCTGAGTATTTATAGTACGTTGCTGGGGCATCTTGTGTGGCGCGGACTTGCACTTCCTAATGGCTGATAACACTGAGTATCTTTTCACCCGATGTGTGCCACCCGTCCATCTCATCTGGTAAAGCACTTCTTCAAATCTTCTGCTCATCTTCCATTTGGGTTTTTTCTAGCTGCTGGAATTGAGGGATGTCTTAGCCATATTCTCGCTGCTGAGACAGGACACTCCACACCCACAAGTTAAAGGGGGAAAAGTTTATTTCAGCTCCTAACTTGTGGAGGTTTAAGTCCATAACCAGCTGGCTGAAAGGCAGGGAAGCATGGCAGAGGGGCGTGGCAGAGGAGAAACTGCGCATGGCATGGCATGGCAGGCGGCACACAGCAGGCAGCGGCAGCAGCAGGGAGCCCGCCTTCCTTCTCTCCCTTTATTTCCATGAGGACTATAAGCCTATTGCTCAGAGATACTCAGAGTCGGTCTTCCGTTCTCAGTAATTCATTCCAGCCACACCTGGAGCTATGCTAACTCCAATCACACCTCCACCCCACTGGCCATTGTGCTCTCCCCAAATGGCCTTCCCCATATAACACGTATTTTACCTGATTTTAGCCATCTCTTCTAAGAGCCAGCATTGTTTCACCATTTTTCCAATTTTTAATTTTTCTGTTTCCTACTTGCATCATTATTTCCCTTTTTCTCCTTGCTTGGAGTTTATGATTTTTCTCTAGTCCTCAGGTGGAAACTCATGTTATCGGTATTAAACATTTCTAGTTTTCTCCTATAAATATGCAATGCTATGAATTTTCCTCTGAATACTCCCTTGGTTACACCTCACAAACTTGTGCATATTGTACCTTCGTTTTTGTTGAAATCAAAATATTTCTCTAATATCTCATCAAACTTCTGCCTTCCCCTAGGTGTTATTTCAAAGTTTGTCATTCAATTCTCAAATGTTTAAAGAGTAACTCCTTACCTTTCTCTTAACAGTTTTTAGTTTAAACTCACTTTGTCTAGAGAACTTCCTGGGTATGACTTTAACTGTTTATCTTTATCCTGGCTTGTTTTACCAGGAGAATATTTTCCATTCTGGTGACTATTCCACGTGTGCTGGAGAACACTGTGCCGTCACCTGTAGTCAGCTGAGATCTTTCGTCAGTATCACGTCGACCCAGGGGGCTGATGGGCTGCCGGTTCCAGTTGCACCTCTACGCCCCTGCAGGCGCCTGTTTGTTCCCAATCACTGCTAACAAAAGATGCTCAGGCCTCCAAATTGTCCCTTTTGTCCATTTCTCTTTTCAGCTCTATCCATTTGTCCTTCGTTTATTTTGAAGCTCTTCTTCCAGAGCCAAAGCACATTAGGACCGTTACAGCTGCTTTAATTGGTCCTTTTCTTACTATGTGCTGTTCCTTTCTGTCCCTGGTAGTTGGCCTTGCTCTGGAAGTTAGTGAGCTGCTACAAAAACCCACGTCTAGGTTCCACTTCTCAGAGTCCCTGGTATATCTTTACCCAGTGCTTCACTTCTCCCTTACCACTATCGTAACATGCAAGGTAGACTTTTTAAAGAGCATATCATATCTCTTTATCTTTTCTGATGCTCTCTTATGTTTATAAATATAGAGTTTATTATATATATTAAATTTGACTTTCTGATCCATTATCTAGCCTTCGGAAAATTGCTTAATCTCTCTGCGGTCCTGATTCTTCTTTGGAAACAGAGAAATCACGCTGCCTGATAGACAGCAAAGAAAGAAAGCTGTTGAATTACCAATCAGAGAATTGCATATACATTGCTCCGTAGTACAGTGTGTCCTGTTCAGTTACTACAGATATGATGATAATTAGCATAACAGAGAAAGATCTTATTTTATGATAGAACTTGTTAATGTATTGAGATACAGTACCTGGATGCTTGGCTTTCGTTGTATTCAGAGCTGTGTCACCAAGCCCATACCCTAAATGTGTCATATTTTCAACACTCCAGAATGAAAGCTGACTCTTCTGAGCAGCCATTCTCTTTTGCCCCTGACCCAGCCCTAGCCAACCACGAATCCATTTCCTGTATCCGCCAGGTCACCTTTTCTGGACATTTCAAACTGTCCCATGCAATGGGCAGTTTGCGCGATAGACTTCCTACCTCTGCCTTCTGAGTGGCATGTGTATGCAGAGTGGGGACATTCTGGGTTTGTTTCCTGCCTCCTGGTGTTGGTTTGGATCGTTGTAGCATTTTAGCCCTTCCTTTTGTCTGCTGAGTCTCTGACAGTATCTTCTGTACCGACTTCTCTCCTCGGTTGTTCTTGGCTCGAGAGCAGATCTGCTTAACAATCCTGTTTGCCGCTTCTTGGGGACATGGTTCGCGGCACATCTCCAGGCCCTGGCCAGCCCTGTCGCATGGGAGCCTTCCCGTGCACGGCATCCTCTACCCCCGAAAATCTCCCGGATGTCGTGATTTTGCTCTCCTGGCCAGACCTGCTTAAAAGAGCTCAGGAGAAGGGCCCATAACCTTCTCAGGTCGACACGCGCGTTTACTCGCCGAGTCCCGGCTCCCTCTGCTGTCACGCTGCTCACTTCTGAAGAGCGTCTTGGCCCTTCCGGCCCGCGCAGGCTTCCGGCAGCACGCTGTCCAGTCTTTCATCTGTCTTTTTTCACCTTGACTCCTGACAGCAATGTTCTGCTGACTGGATTCTAGGTCAACAATTCTTTCTTTCAGTACTTTAAAGACGTTATGTCAGCTCCTTCTGCCTCTGGTGACTTAGGAGAAATCTGCAGCTCTTTGGAGCCACACTCCCTCCCCTGCACTTAGCGTCTCTCCCTGGACAACGCCGTCTCCTCCTCTTCCTTGTCCTTCCCTTTTCTCCTCTCTTTTCTCCCTTCGCTCTTCACTTCATCTTTGCCTCTTGCTTCTCTACCTCCTCGGGAGTTTTCAACAGTGTGGTTATTTTCTAGTGTGAGGACTTCAGTGGTTTCCAGTGTTCGAGTCTTTAGTTGTATGTCTTTCCCCAAATCTGGGGCTTCTCAGCTGACATTATCTTCAAATACCTCTTTCTTTGCTCCTCTGGGACTCGGCCGACATAAACGCCATGACTTCTGTTTTCTTCCTGAACTTCTCTGCTTTTATCTATTTCCACAGTTTTTTCCTTCTTTACAGAGCACAGCCCGGTTTCAGCAGCCACTTTCAGATAGATTCCAGTAATCTCAACCCTCAAGCCATCGTAGTGGTGGGTGCAAACTAATTCTTTCCTGGTCTTTGGATTACTAACTAATTGTACTTGGTCCCTTGGACATTTTTATGTGTATTATGAGTTTATGGTCCACTCAGGGAATGGGGATGGAAGGTTCTAGAACTTTCCTGGAAAGCTATGTCTGGAGTCTCTCATGGAAGCTAAACCTTTACCTGGACATTAAACAAATGTATTAAACATTTCTAGTTTTCTCCTATAAATATGCAATGCTATGAATTTTCCTCAAAACAGGAAGTGGAACCTGCTCAGGAGAGGAAATGAAACTCACCTTGAACAGGAAGTATGATGTACTCAGAACAAGACAAATGCTCACAGGGTGCTCTAGGTCTGGCCCAGCCTCATGTTCATGCTGCTAAGTGATGTTACAAAGCTGCTATGTTCGGTCTCACAGCACAGCCTCACACCTATGCATTGTGAATGCTCCCCCTGCAGGAACCTCGTGCCCCAGCCTGGAGCTGGCCTCAGCCCCCAAGTCACCTCTCACTCCAACCCTGAAGCTCTCCAGGCCCTGCCATGTACTCACTCCACCTCCACATTCCAAGACCCCACAGGTGCCCCTGTACCAGTGAGTCCCAGAGGAAAGCACAGGACAGCCCCTGGCTGTGACCCTGCTCCCAGCTTGGTTAGTGTCCAGCACACAGGTCTAGGAGCTCTGTAACCAGAGGGAGGAAGTGATGTTGCAAAGCTGCTATGACAAGAAGGACTTTAAAGTCCACAAAGCACCTGCATGGGGTGGCCAAGAGCCACATGCCCTGGCGTTTCTCTCCAGTTTCCAGCACAGGGATGCAACCCCCGCCCCTGCCAACCCTGAGTGTTTCTGACTCCTGGCCCTGCCCCTGGGCCTTCTACCCCAATCCTTACCCAACCACCAGGCTGTACTCAGAAGGCCTCACTCTAAGACAGCTTCCCCAGGACTACTTCCCCCACTTGCTACTTCCCCCACCCTAAGACCTGCCATCTCCTTTGGAGCAGGAGAATAAACCCCACCTGACGCCATGCTCCTGGGTGTACAATGGGCCCCAGGCACTCCTATGCAGGGCAGCTTTGCAGATTCAAATCCTGCCTGGTGCTCAAGACCAGGAATTTTGGCAGACAGCAGGCTTTGTGCTCCACAGCTAGAGTTTTTCTGGGTCACAACTCAAAAGAAGTAAAGGAATCTGCTGCACTTATACAGAAGAGCACCTGTGCAGGGCCAGACACTGCCCTACGCAGAGCAGCATCTGCCCAGGACTTTCCCCTCACACTGTTACTGGGACACCCACAGCTATAAAAGCCACCAGTGATGACCACTGATCGAACGACCTGACAAGAAGACAGGTGCCGCTGGCCTGAGGGTCTTCCTGGTGTGACCCCCACCCACAAGGGAGGTGTTGATGGTGCCTGAAAGGTGGGGCACTCCTCAAGGTCACACAAGACCTGCAGGGTTGCAGCAGAACGTGTGTACAGGCACTTCCATCCTCAAACACTTGCTTGATCCGGAACAGGAAGTGGAACCTACTCAAAACAGGAAGTGGAACCTGCTCAGAACAGGAAATGAAACTCACCTTGAACAGGAAGTACGATGTACTCAGAACAAGACAAGCAGCACACTCAGAACAGCACACAACACAATGACAGAAGAGCAACAAAGAAGTGGAGGGGGCTTAGGGAGGCTGAGCACAGTAAACCACGAGCGAGTCTGAGCTGTGGAGAAGGGAGGGCTGGGTTATCAGGTGAAAGAAGGTGCGTTATGACCTCCGACTTCTCCCCGGTTTCAACTTGCTCAGCCTTTCAGGGGGACAGGAGAGTAAGGCCTGGCTGTCACATGGAAACTCCTCTCCTCCTTTGACCTGAGTAAAAAGGAGTGATGGAGCCAGAAAGCTCCCACGGGAGCTGCCCCTCCTCTGGAAGGCAGTTGTCTGGCTAGAATTACCTTGTTTTGACTGATGAGAAGGAAAGTGGAACAAAAGGGAGACCGTGGAGTAAAAATGATTGCTCCACCGCCAGCAGACAGCAGGGCTCAGGACGGCCCGGCGGATGCTAGGGTTTCTGCTCATCGTGGCATCTGATAACTATGACTGCTGTTGGTTACCATAGAAACCATCATATCTTTATCCTCCTGGGGGTGGGCACAAAGTTTGATAGGAGTCCGTAACCTTTCCGGAGCTGATTTAACTAAGCTGTTCCCTCTGAGGGAAGATCACGGAGCATCCTTTCATCTATGCATCCACAAGCCAGTTCCAAACACACACAGCCTTTTGCCATCAGAGCGCTGCCAGCTGTGGCCTCCAGACCCCACTGCTAATCGCACCCAGGGCAGGTGGTGCAACTTGTCAGATGCTCCTCCTCCACAGACCCAGGGTGTGGCAGCCCCAGGACTCCCTCCCTTTAAGGTTCATGAACTGGACTCCTTACTGTCTTCACTGCAGTCCTCTGTCTGAGCAGCAGTCACAGAACCAGGGCGCCCAGCGACAGAGCAGGTGCAGCGGAAGGTTGCCGGACAAGAGGTCAGAGGGAGCTCATGGATCCACCACGCGGAAAGTGTGTGCACCATCTGCTTGGTCGTTAATCATACGTCAGCTTGAATTGATTAGTAGGCACAGCTGTGGGCATGTGTGTAGGTGCCTGACATGTAGGCCACAGACCAGAGGGAAAGGCCAGCCCCCAACCCAGGCGGCACCTGCCAAGAGGCCTGTAGCCTGAATGGCATAAAAAGGGCTAGAAGAAAGTCAGCCCCTTCACAGACCCCGCCCTTCCTTTGCCGTCAGGCCTGCAGGGCGGACTCTAGCCTTCCAGTGCAAACCCTTCAGCTATTCACACAGATCACCCCAGACTCTTCAGGAAGCACTGGACTTTCAGCCTTCGAATGTGTCTTCAAAACTCCCAACATGCAGACAGCCCCGTTCGTCTTCCTCCCCCGGTTCTGCAGGTGGCCACTATAAGCCTACCCAGGACACCTTTATACATCATCTGTATCAATCATATCATATCATATCGTATTATATTGCGGAATTATATCTTTTCCTAGTGAGCCCTAGGAGATACCATGTGCTATGTCTCCAGGACTGTCCTAGAACCCGGGACGCCGTGATGCCAAGACAGACAGGGTTCCTGATCCACGGGTAAACACCACGGAGCAGTCCACAGTCACCGCGGTAACTCTGTTCTCTCACCTGGAAACATGGCGTCTCCCTTCCCTAGGAGCTGCTCTTGGCCATAGGAAAAGGAAGCAGGGATAACTCAGTTGGCCTTTTCTGAAACTTAGAGGTGCTTGTCCTGCTGAAGTGCTGGATAACTCAGTCACAAGATCCAGGAGGTCGGAAGTGACCCGAGTGTTGTGGGCGGATGGACACATAGCACAGGGATGTCCATCAAGCCACGGAAAGTTATTTGTCCACACTGCGAATGAAATTCTGGCACATAAGTACAATACGGATGGGGTTTGAAAATATCAGACTAAGAAAATGAGGCAGTCACCCCAAGTATACCGATATACAGAGACCGAAAGTAGAATAGAAGTCACCAGGGCGCGGGGCAGAAGTAGGAAGCGAGCGCTTCATGGACGCCAGCGTCAGCATGGGTGGTGGTGAGAGCCCCGTGGGGTAAACGTCTACTCCACCACTGAGCCTTGTACCTAAAGACCATTAAGATGGTGAGTTTAATGTTCTGTACATTTTACCACAACACAAAGAAAATTAAAACACTTTTTCAAAAGTACTGTGCAAAGTGAGGAATTATGATTATGATTACCACAGTATTTGCAAAATAACGCTCTGACATTGTCTTGAGAGGCTCGCTGTGCCCCCATTCAATCCTTCAGCCATGTTTTCAGGCCTCTTAGGCCCGGGAGGCGGCTGTGTGCTGTGGGGGGCAAGATGGCCTGGGCTCTGTCCCCTCCACTCTGTGAACAACCACCCCAGGATGGCCTCACTCATGTTTTCAGGAAAGAAAGAGAAGCAAAGGGGAAAAGGGGGCTGGTGGCAACTCCCACATAGCAGGGCCCTGGGGCTGGGAGGCCGGAAATGGCAGGGGGAGGGCAGCGGCCATAGGAGAGGGAGTCCCGGAAATAGTGGCAAGCCTGAACCTGAGGGGGCGGAGGATCTGAGCAGCCTGGGAGGAAAGGATGCAAATGGGCGAGAAGTTCAAGGTCCTAGTCGCTGTCCAGGTTGAGCGAGATCAGAGGGAGCCCAAGAGGGAGATGGGGGACGCAAAGAAGGAAGAGCCACAGAGCCGGGGAGCTCAAGTTGACAAATGGCCGCCAGATCCACAAGTGCGCCAGGCCCCGCTGTAGTCACCACAGGGTCAGTGAGAAAAGCCAGGCACAGAGTTTCACGTGCCGGAGGCGCGGTGAGAGAGGAAGAGGCCGAAGCCGGGCTCTGCACCGGAGCGTGGGAATGAACAGAGGGAGCTCAGGGGGGAGAAGACAGGAAATGGAGATGAGGAGGCCACGGTTGTCCTCAGAAAGGGAAGTTAAAGGAGAGCAGGTCGGAGCCAGGGACTAGCTCGGCGACAGGGCAGGTGCCCAGCATGCGCCAGGCCCCAGGCTCCATCCCTGCCACGGGAAACAAACAGAAGTTGGAAAGTCTAGTGGTAAGGTTAAAAACCTACATGGCAGCTTAGAGATGTGCTGGGGACACGGATGAGGGTGTGAGGCCGGAACAGCCACCTTGAAGTTCAGCCATCGACAGAACAGCAAAGGTGAAGTCATTTGTCGCTTAGGACATAGAAATTATACACACACACACACACAGGCACACAGAGGCACACAGACACACATACACACACACGGGGCGGGGAGGAAATGCCACAAGTGCTCCAGGAGCCAGGTATGAAGACAATGGCTGAAAATTAGATTCAAAGGAAAGTTGACTCCCCCAACAAATGAGTGGATGAGAAAGTCACGGCCCTCCTGCGTCTCAGAACTCTGGACAGCAGGGAGATACAGGGGACTGGGGACTCGGGGGTCTATCTCAGCCTTGACCTCAAGATTGGCCTCCGAGATCAGCCAAGAACGTGATAGATTGTTTATGAAAGGGTGTGGGTAAGAAAAGATATAAAGTGATGCAAGAGGAAAGTGATCCTGGAAGAGGAAGAAGAATTGGGACTTGGGAGGAGGACAAAATAAGCTCACTCCTTTTCAGAAGGATCCTTTTTCATATAAAAACAACAAGCTTTGTTTTCAGGAACGATCTGAAGGAAAAATGCACTGGATTCTCCAAGCGAGGGGGTCGACGTCTAAGTGATACCACGGTGTTCGCCATGCTTTTATCTGTGCTTAAAATATTCACATTAATAATGAAATTCAAATTCTACTAGAAGCAAATGTCTGCAAATAGGCAAAGCAATTCTGCGGAAAAGGAGCGATCATCATATTTCTTCTGATGTATGTGATGTAATAGGATTATCATTACTAAATTCTGGTTTTAAAAGAAGGAAATGATGGCTCAAAGATACTTAATAGAGAAGTCAGGAAAACTGGGCCAAAAATCTAAAAACACGGGTACAGGTGCGCAGGATTCAGGCTCCAATCGAGGTATCTATTATGGTTTAGATGTAAAATATCCACACAATGTCTTGTGTGAAGAGGAGAGGCTGAGACGGAAGGCATAGGTCACTGAAGTCTTAAGCTGGCTCCTGTGTGCCTCCCTCGCCCTGCACCTCTCCATTTCCTGTCTGCTCTGGGACGAGCAGCTCTCCTCCCCTACGCCTTTCTGCCCCGCCATCGATGGCGGAGCCCCCTGACCAGGGACTGATCCCCCTGAAAACCGTAAACAAAGCTTATCCTTTTCTCCCTAAAATTGCAAGTTGCAAGTGTTTTGTCTCAGTGGGAAAGTGATACAGTATCTAACCAACCTCAAAAATTTGGATAGAGATAAACTAAACAAAGTGAAATGATATTCCTATCACATATGACCTAAAAACACAGGCCATCTCTCTGTTCTCAAGGGGGCAATGTGCATTTTGAACTACACACAATCAGGACAGCACCTGGAGGAGGACATCCACTGGGTAAGTAAATTACACAGCGATTCCTCAGTCCACAAACTTAATTCTTCCCACGACTCTGGTTGCAAACTGAATTGGATGAGAAGTGAATCAAATTCAACGGCGATGTTCACTGTTGACCTGATGAACCGGTTCGATTCGGTTCTCATCCAATTTGGTTTGCAACCAGAATGATGGAAAGAATCAAGTTCACAAACCAATGCCCTGGAAGCATTTGACAACGAGAAATAGCAGAAATAAACTTCAAACTTAAAGCCCGAGCCACAGACTAGAAACAGCTGTTTGTACTGAAAACACCAATGACCAACATCCTGGTATCCAGAATATGTAAAGATCTCCTCCAAGTCAACAAGAAGAACACCAGAAGACAAGACAGCAGACAGCTCGAAGAGAAGCTCTTCAGGCGCTGGAGCCTCGGTGTGAGGTGCAAGCCCACCGGGGCATCTCTTGTCTAGGGACAGCAGACACCCCAGACAACACCGTAAGCATTTCCCGATCCAGTCACACCAAGGTTGGCGAGAAGAGAAAGCAATGGGGACCCTGAGAATCTCTGGGGTTCACCGCCACTGCTCCCCTGCAGAACAGTACAACAGTCTCTTACCACCCATGGAAAACTGCAAGAGTGGACCTACCGGGAAGCAGACGGGCACATTTTATGGAGTAGTTGTGCAGTGCAGTTTACCATGAAGCCGTTACAATGATTTTTAGACCTCAGAATACAAGTAAGAAAATAAAAAGCCAATAAAACATGATACTCTATCTGTAAATTTTAAACACTCAAAACAGCATTATGATTGCTACACATACACATATATACACAGGTGATAAAACCTGCAGAAACACAGGACTTGACAGGGCAGGTTCGGGGAGAAGCGAAGGCTGGAGCACGGGGACGTGGGTGGAGCGCGTCGCAGCAGACAGCAGTGGAACAGGGACAAGGCGGGGGGAGGGGAGGAAGGCGCCCCGGGCGCTGGAAGACACTTGTATGCTCCGGAATGGTGTCTTTGTATAAAAACCGATGCTCGCAGGTTCCCTACCGGGGTGACACTGGGCCCTGCCAGGTTTTAGGAACACGAATTCCACCAGCTGCCCACTCTTGGCTGCTCTGAATGCCCAGCGAGAGAGGAATTCACTACAGAGCAGCGCTAACTGAAAACGATGTTACAAAGGGAAGGAAGAGCCAAAGGCAGGACCGGGGCGAGGCAGGCTCCTCTGCGGGGACATTGCACGTGGCACCGGGGTTATGCCTAGCTCGATGCCACTTGCCTCACCTGCCAGTGAAAACACAGCGGCTGCAGGGTGGGCAGACCCTCCAGAAGCTGCAGGACAGACAGACAGACAACCGCTTCCCAGCCTCAGGAGGGCGGCGTCTCGCATGCCTCCCAGCAAGCGGGGGCCCCATAAAGGGGAAGATGGATAGATTTTCCTATTTTACTACATAAAAATAAAAATTTTTATCCTTGCGAAAACATCATAAACAACATTTAACAGCAAATGACAAATTTTACAAGGTGGAAAAAAGAGCTGAGGAATGGGTTGAGGGGGCCACCGTGGGGGATGGGGTGCTGGTGAGGAGCATCAGAGCCTCGAGGTCTCCGTACCTCACCTCTGTCGTCACCCTGGTCCTGAGCACAAGGCTGGTAGCACCCAGCCCCACCCAGGACATCTGTGGTCATGCCCTGTCCCCATCCAGGTGGCCCGCAAGCCCTGCAGATGGATGCGAGCACAGAGATTACACGGGGACAGGACGGCGAGTCGCCCTGCTGACAGGTTCTTGGCAGATTCCAGGAGGGACCAGCAAGACCGGGCTGCAGGGGCACTGTGAGGCCAACCTCGGGGCCCACTGGGACACGGGACTTCCTCTGACACCTGGGCGCCGCTGTGAGGAGTCCCCAGAAGACACCGTCTGGACCGAAGTCCTGTCGGGAGTGGTGACAGGCTGGGGACAAGGCCCAGATGGACACTGCACCTGCCGGGGGCCAATGGAGGAGCAAGACGGAGCCTTCACCGCACACAGCACCTGGCAGAGGGAGAGACAGGGAGACAGGTGGCTGAGGGCCAGTGGTGGCACCCTGACAGCACAGCAGAAGCTGGTGAGGTGGGGAATGTGAGCTGGGCAGGCAGAGGTGGCCATGCTGGGCGCCAAGTGGCAGGAAGGAGGGGACAGTGTGGCTCCTGCAGAGCCGGAGCACAGAGGGGCCAGGTTTGCCGGCCAGGCTGTGGTGGCACACTGGACCCGGCTCCTTCCCACGGAGCTCCTCCCGCCACCCTTCGTCCTGGGAGTGCGGCTGTGGTCTCACTGGTGAGGACCGGCTGCTCCCTACTCTGCCAGTGGGCCGCCCCTCTGAGCAGGTCCAGGATGTCCCCAGCACAGCAGGGCAGCGGGAGACAACCACACTCGAGCCTCTACCCAGCAGTCACGGCTAGCTGGGCTCCGGGACCAGGCAGGTGGCTCCTCCAGCCCTGCAGAGCTGCATGAACATAAATTCCCTGTGTTTCTTAATAACTGGAAGTAGAAGTTTGTGCAAGGCCCATTGCCAGAGCACCACTAATCCGATTTCTTTCCCAGGGTCAGTCCTTGGGGCTCCATCTATAAAACAAATGTTTGTCGTGTTGCGGTTAGCACTTGTGGGGATAAATAAATAATCAGGGGCTAATCGAGTGTGCACCTTGCCACACGCTTATGTATTCTTCTCTCTGCACATCAATAACCCCGATGGAATTGGATTTATAAATTCAGATTTCCTTTTTGGATACCTGTTCTAGTGTCAAGGCCAGCACACTGGAGCTCTGCCTGCCTCTGCGTCCCAGGTCCTGGATCCTGGTCTTTTCCACTGAAGAGTAATGTCTGCTCTCATGGCAAATGCCTCTCAAGGGCAGGACCTTTGTCCTGCTTCCTCCTGGGCAGGGACCTGCTGTGCTGGGACGCCTCCTCCAGGGTGTGCACCAGGCTGGTCTGTCCCAGAGGAAAGGAGCAGCTCACAGACAAGAGTCTGTCAGCCGGGTCCCAGCCACACTGGATAGTATCGGGAACAACGCACTTTTGACCCTCAGGAGAGCAAGGCCCTGAGCAGAACCTTCAGGAGCCAGTGCTGAGTGCCGTGTGCCCACCAGTGCCACTGCCCACTGCAGCACATGTGGAAGTCCTCCCTAGGGGCTGCTCTGAGCCTCAGTTTCTCCATCTTCCCCACTGTAGGGAGGGTGCCATGCCACATGCAAAGTGTATGTGCTGCGATCTTTGAAGGCCACTGAGTCACTGAGTATTTTATTTGTGGTGAGAGCAGAGCAGGACCTCTCCCAGGACACAAAGGGATGAAGAGTCAGCTCACTAATTCTACTAGAGTGTGAAGGTGTAGGGGCAGGAGCCTGGGTAGGTTTCTCCAAGGAAGAGTCACTAAGCCAGGCATGGGATTAGAGGATTTGAAAGCAAAATCAGTGGTGGCAGAGGCGGGGAAGGTGCTGGGAGGTGAAGGAGAGAGGACCTCCCTGCTCGGCAGGGACAGGAGGAAAGGCCAGCTACAGACTGCTGTGTGGACGAGGACCCATCAGCTGCCCCCAGGCTCCCCCAGGCGGAGACCTCCCCAGGCTGCCATGCCACACGCTGTGGGCCAGAAGGGGAAGCAGCCTCCATGGGGCGCCCCATCTGTGCACGAGGCGTTCCAGGGCTGGCCTCCTGCTCCGAGGCAGTGAACAGTGCCTGCACCGGCTGCTGTCCTGCGGCCAGCTCTGGGCAGAAACAGAGCCCTCTCTCTGCCCTGGCCGGAATCTGTGCTTCTGAGCGGCTGCAGGGTCTGTCCCCACTGGGGAGGTGGCCTCACCACACCTGCAGGGCCTGGGTCAGCTGGGGAGACACTGGCCATGCTGGTTCCGCAGGGGAAGAACCCAGATGCAGGGCTGCCCCGTTTCTCGGCTCAGGCTCCCCTGCCGCAGAGGGCCCCAAGACTGATGTGCAGAGGGTCAAAGGTCAGCCAATTCCCGGGTCACTCAAGGGACAGCCCACAGTATCTCCTGGAGGTGGCATATGCCCTGCTCCGAGGTGAGGTCTGGGTGGGTCTCAGCCTCGGAGAGGTCTCTGCTTGGAGGCAGCACAGGCTGCTTGGCCCCCCTTGGCTCCTAGCTGCAGGAGGCAAGCGGGTCACTTGGACTCATCCATCAAAGCCCTAAGAGCCCCGTCTGCATCGTCTGTTTCTCTCTCTTTCTCTCTCTCTCTCTCTCTCTCACTGAAACCTAAACACAGAGAAAGCACCGCCCGCAGCCACCCAGGATGAGCCTCAGCCCCACACCTCTGTATCCGGCTTCTTTCTGCGTTTTTGCTCCCTCGTCCACTTTCTCCATCTGGGTCCCATGTTCTCACCCCACAGCTGTCATCTTCCTATAAATGCTCCTGCAACTCATGGACTAGCAGGGCGATGGGTGTTTATCACAGCTCACAGCGCATCTGCAGGGTGCGCTCAGAGCTGGAGGGGCCTCGTCTCCCACCGTGGATATTGAGCCAGGCTCCTACGGCTATTGGGACCGTAAAGTATTATTGAGCTGTGCCTGTAATGGAAAGTATACAAGACAGACATCATTACAAACAATTGATTCAATATATATATATTTTTTTTGCCAAACCTCAGGGTGAGAATATAAACTAGTCAGAAAGGAAAGATGCCAGGTTCACAGTGACCTGGGCCGAGAGGATTGTTGGACAAGTAAAGCAGGTGTCACAACACTAGTCACACACACACACACAAACACACACACCGTGGGAGGGGTGGACACACAATGGCCAGCCCCACTGCAGATTCTGCCAGCGTGTGGGAGACCGAACAGCGAACGACACTGGGCTCACACCTGGCGACGGGAATAACAAGGCAGCGAGAGGTCACCCCGTCTCACTTGCTGGGTGTGGCTGTCCAGAGGGTCAGCTTTGGGGAACCTGTCAGAGTGATGCTGACTGTGCTAGGTCGCTGGCAGAAGGATAAATTTGAACCCAGGACACTCCTGCCACCCAAGAACCACAGTGCCTGCAAATGAAGGTGCACAGGCTGGTGACCTCTACCCTCCAGCAGCACCATGGCTGAGTCCCTGGAACTGCACAGGGCAGAGCCTCCTGCCACGGCTGAACCCTGGCCTCCTGCATTGCCTTGCCAGCTGCTGCCACCAGCCAGCAGAGGACAGTGCACAGGGTGGTGGCCTAGCCCTCTGGGCACTGGCCAGGCTGCACAAGGCGAGCCTCTTGGAGCAGATGCAGGAAAAGCACGTGGGGACAGAGAAGTCATGGACAAGAGAGAGAAGCCAGAATACGCAAGAGGAACAAAGACCTACAGCAGCATCTAAGAAGGGTGGGCACATCCGGGACACTGACCCAGATTCCCACAGATGGTCATTTTTGCAAGTGGTCGAGGTGGTGCCAACGCACTGTGGTCAGGACGCGTCCTTGCTACCTGGACCCTCCTGGCGTCACACTCACGGCTTTGCCGCTGGACCCCACAGAACTCCTGCCGGCCCTTCCGGGGGTCACCCTCTCCCAAACTCTGAACGCACACAGGCCAGGGTGCACCCCGCCTCTGTGCACCCTTGTGGCTTGGTGCAGCCCAACCCCCATCCTCTGTGCTGGGTTGTGGATCCCGAAGCCTCATCCCCCAGTGGACACGGAGCTGGGGGACACGGGGCGTGGAGTGCAGCTCTGGGCTCCCATCTCCCGCCCACTCACAGCCCGGCGGCCAGAGCCAAGGCTGAGGGCTGCCTGCGCGCCTGTGAGGTGGCGGCCTCAGCCCGGGGCCCTGGGCTCAGAATTGATTGGTGTGATTTAACTCGTCAAGGACAGTGGCCAGGGGACCCCAGGGGAGCAAACACAGACATAGTCTCCATGCTCAGGGCTGCACCTGCTAATTGAGTCCCGGCCTCCTGGCCTCACTGTCCCCGCTGCTGAGCCAGCAGCCGCCTGGAACTCTGCAGGACACAAGAGCCGACACCCCCTGACAGAGAAAGTCCCACCGTCCAGGTGGCGGCCACATGGGCCCAGGCAGCAAGGGGCACCCAAGGGTGGGTCAGCTGTGTGGGGGACAGAGCATCTCAGGCATGCCCTGCAGGGCCAGTTCAGCACGTCCCTCCTTTGCCCCCATGCAGGGGGTCCGGGCAGAGGCCATCCAGGCCTGGGGGAGTCTCCCACAGTGAAGTCAGAGCCGGAATGACAGGTTCGGCCAGGCTGCCGGAACCCTTCTGAGCGGTAATGGAAATTTCCTGATTTTATTTAGAGTTGTTGGAGTTTGGAGCCGAGGCTGTGAAGGGAAAGTCTGGCTCATTCTGCCCCGTTTGTACCACGGGGTGTTTTAATTCACAGGCTGGAGTCCATCTGTCATGTCCACGGTCGTCACTCCTGCTCCCGACCTCCGCCCCACCGGACGGTCTCGGCTCCCAGGCCTGGCACCGTCCAGTCCCCGTCAGGTGCAGGGGACAGAGCGGGCTCACCAGACTGCAGCAGCGCCCAGGCTCCCGCGCAGCTCCGGGGGCGCAGCGGGCACCGTCTCCCCACGCTGTGCCGCCAAGCCCCTCCCCCCACAGGGCAGCGGCAGCTGGGCCTCCAGCACCCGAGGACCTAGACCTGAGACTGCCACCAAACCCCAAAGTCACTCTACTCCACAAAATAACCAGAGAGCTAAGGCAAAGAGTACAACCCAAAAGAAAGGAAGAGACTCCTCAGGGAACGCGAAGGCCTGGGAAAGTCAAAAACGCTGTCATGGAAGGAAAAACACAGCCATTACAGGACCAAATCTGCAAAATGTGAAAGGTAGGGTGAAGCGGCTGGTGAAACAGAAATCACCCAGGGAGAAGTGAAGGCTTCCGGGAGCTTCTTTGAATCCCAAAGCAACTTTTATTTTAGCTCTTCAACTGTGAGAATAAAACAGCCCCGGCCATTTCTGCTCCTTCATCGGCAAAGACGAAGTGTATATTAAAGTGTGTTGAATTAACAAATCCATAATGTCCCAATGGCTGGTTTTACCCCTGGCCACATTAACAAAGGTAGAATGTACAGAGTGAAGGAGGTGATTGAGGGTCCTTATGAGAGCTACATCTTCAGACTGAAAGATGTAAGTCTATCAGAAATAGATTCTGTTCATTGAGATATCCTGATGAGAGGTATGTTTCATCTTCGAGCGTCGCACCAACTCCTGAAAGTTGGGCACTGGGATAACCAAGAGAACTCAGCCCAGGAATCGCTGCTGAGAAGATGCAACCCAGCCCACTTCCCTGCCATGGGAGACAGACGCAGGCAAGGACTTCGTCATCCACGGAGCAGCCATTGGAGGCTCTGCGGGAGCCATGCTCCAGCCCCGCTACTGACACTCACCCATGCCAGGCTCCCGCGGCACTTCGGGGCCTCTCAGGGTTTCTGATTACAAGCAGAAGTTTCTGATTACAAGTCCACCCCAGGTGACTTCAGAACCAGACCCTGCGCGAGACACTCGACATTAACAGGTCATTACCAATAAAATGACATGTGCAGTGACGAGGGGACCCTTGAGCCAGAGAAGAGATCTAAAGGGGGTGATTACCCCAGTCTGAGGTTTTCAAGGGAGACGTTAGAGCTAGGTGCCGAGAGCTCACCTGTCAGGGCCTGGAGGCTAGCATGGGCAGCCGGGACGGTGCTGGGCAGGAGGGACGTGGGTCGCGCCCGGGGCTTGGACTGATACAGAGCACCTGGTCCAGTCCAGTGTCCACGCCTCTTCCGGCTGTTCGGGGTGGAAAGGGCTGGGAGGTGAGGCTGGATATGAGCAGACACAGACAGCCCGGGCCATGGGCGGGTCCTGGGTGTGCATGACACTGTGATGTGATGGCCGCAGGGAGGTGACCGAAGGCGACAGTGCTGTGCGGAGCGGCCTGGGCCTCCGGCACACGTCCTGGGCTCCCACCCTCGGCTCTGCTCCTCCCCACCTTCCAGGCTGGGCCACGCCCGTGACCAACATTCTACGCTCAGTGGGGAGGGGACGGCGCTTGATACCCAGCGGGCACCCGGTCCTCCCTGGCTGAATGCGCAGATGGCAAGACAAGAGGGGACACTGGAGCCTGCCCAGCCCCCCGGGGAGCACCGAGGAGAGCGGCAGGTGGGCAGGCCCTGCACAGCCGCAGGACACCGGCATGGACAGAACATCACGGAGATCCGAAATCCCGGGGGCACTGTCAGGGTGCCGGGCCACGGCGCTGAGCGCCCGGAACTAGGAGGGCAGGGCAGCTGGCGATGGGTGCCCGTCTCCCGCAGCCTTCGGGCAGCACCTGCTCTGGGCAAGGGCACGTCTCGCCTGTGCCCCCCACAGCCCCACCAGTGGGTTTTCCTGACCTTTTCTTCATGCTGAGAATGACCTGCAAGCTTTCTATCCAAGGCAGTGTCTGGGTGCGGTGAGACGCTACCGCACGGCCGTGTGTCACGTGGTGTCATGGCCGACACCCTCTGGCCCCTCACACACAGACGGATGCTCTGAACAGGAACTGCAACATCTGTTGCCCTTCGTCGTCGGCAGATGGGACTGTCCAGAGGCCCGGGTTCCGGGTCCTGCTGGTCCACACCGTGCAGCCCCCTCCTGCTGAGCATGGCAGGACTCGCGGATGAGCCCAGCACCCACCAGCCCAGGTCATGCAGTAGGAAGTGTCCCTGAGCGGCAGGCAGGGTTTAGCCTGGTGGACTTGACCCTGTCCCAGGAGCCCATGGGAGGTACCGAGCCCTTCCCGGAGGGGGCGCTGTGGAGCACATGGGACCCATAGAGGTTCCAGAGCAAAGGAGAAGCCAGGTGACCTTGGGAGGGTGCGGCCTCCAGCTCCATCGCGAGGAAGCAAGGACTACACGGCCGGGGCAGCGAAACACCGAACCTGCCAAAAGCCCCAGAAAGAGGACTCCAGGAAGAGGACCCTCGGAAGAGGACTATAGGAAGAGGACCCCAGAAAGAGGACCCCTGGAAGAGGACTATAGGGAGAGGACCCCCGGAAGAGGACCCCAGGAAGAGGGCCACCTCTGGACAGAGCCCAGCTGACCACCGCGTTCAGACCCTGGCCGCGCTGTCTCTGACCTACGAGAGCTACGAGAGCATGAGCAGATGTTGTGTCAGCCTCTGGGTGTGCAGCCACTCCCCCTCAGCACACAGACGTGCCGGCGGGACACCAGATCAGCAAGGACCCACAGCAGGGACACGGGCGGCGTCTCTTCCTCTCCCACTCAAGGCCACTCGCAAAACCTGAGATTCCAGTCTGCAGACCTGGGAGTCGTCAGCCTCCAACACTTTGGTGGTTGGAAGAGGAGCCTGCGCACAGACATCCGATCCTTGTCCCCTGATGCAGTCCAGGACCGGCCCCTCTCATAGCTTGTGCTGCTGGACAGGTGAGGTGGGAGGTCCCAGGTGTCTGGGGCACCTTAGGGATGGTCCTGCACAGAGTACTGAGGGTCTGGGAGCTCTCCCCACACCGGGCTGGGTGCTTGCGTGTAGACAGGTGGCAGCCCGATTCTCCGTGTCACCTGTGTGCATTGACAGAGGGGAGACTTAGCGCCTGGCCATCCGCTGAGGGACCTGGCTGTAGATGTGACTGGCCATCGGCTCTCCACGCCAGATCCAGTGACAAATGGGTCCTCCGGGGGAGAGGGGCGTGTGACACTAGGTGGGACCGTGGGGTGGGGAGTTAAGAGGTAGAAGGACAGCGTTTCTTTGCGGAGAGTGAACACGAAGACAATCCCTGTGCTCACTGTATCCCCCAAGAGCGCTGTGTTGGAAACCTAATCCTTAGGTTCACTCTGCTCTTTCGGAAATGAGGCCTTCGAAAGTAATTCGGGTCAGGTTGGGTCACTGAAGTGAGGCCCCTGGTGGCATCGGTGACTGAGCCAAGGAAGGGGCCCCACCCTGTGCCTGCTGAGCCTCACTGTACAATGCCCTCTGCCACGTCTGATGCCAGGCAGATGCCAGAGCTGTAACTTGGGTGACACAGTCTCCAGACTCATGAACCAAATAAATTTCCTTTCCCTATACATTTCCTGGTCCAGGATTTTGAGCAGCAAAAACTGGACGAAGACAACGGTGGAGCTGGAGGAAGAGACCTTCCTCACAAGCCACGTCTCACAGGTGTGTTCTGTGTTTGCTGCTCTGTGACCTGGTGCACGGCCCAGGCTCCGGTATATCCCGGCCCAGGGCACATTCCAGGAACACAGGGCATGCTCAGGGGGCACCGGAAATCAGTGCACAGAAAGGAAAGGTGGGGCCACAGGCCAAACGAAGAGAGAGTCCTGGACAATGGCCAGCCAGTCACCAGCCACCTCCTGACCCTCGTCAGGGGAAGTTCACTGAATCCACAGGTCAACGCCTTACACAGAAGTGCTGTGGTCCCCATTCCCATGGCGGGAGGCTGACGCCAAGCACAGGTCTGAAGCCAATAGCTGTTGCCTGGCTTCCTGTGGGGCTCAGAGCTATGGCTGCTGAGCTTGGAACCAGGGTCGGCCTCCAGTGCCCAGCGCCCAAGGTCAGGTGCCCAGGCAGATGCCCAGGATGAGTGAAGCCCAACAGAACTGCAGCCGGGCCAGCCTACATTCCCTCCAGACTTCTCCTCTGCTCTCCTCATGCAAACAGCAGCCCTCCCAGAGCCATAGAGGCCTAAGGCCTGTGTCAAACTGCCCCGAGACAATGAGGCTGCTGCCTCAGGGCACGCAAGGAGGGGCAGCTCTGGGGGCCACAGAGACATAAATAGAGAGGGAGGTGGAACACGTGAGAACACATCCTCACAGAGGCCAATAGAAAAGGGACAAGGACACGGCTCCAGGTGCGACACTCCTGTCCTTCAAGGGGCTTACCTCTGTCACGTTGTCACCAGCATTTCCCATCTGGAAAGTCCTTTCCATGGTCCCACAGAGGGGAGCTCTGCAGACACAGCAGGTCGACTGCTTCATAGGCTGTTCGGCTGGTTGGTTGGTGAGAGACTGGTTAGTTGGTTGGTTGGTGGAAGACTGTGTTGGTAAGTTGATTACTAAGGGTTGGTTAGTTGGTTGCTTGGTGGGAGGTTGAATTGGTCAGTTGGTTGGTGGGAAGTTGCTCAGTTGATTGGTAGGTAGGGGTTGATCAGCTGGTTGGTGGAGACTGGTTAGTTGGTTGGTTGGTATAGGATTGGTTGGTTGGAGGAGGACTGGCTAGTTGGTTAGTTGGGTAATTGTTGGGAGATTGGGTTTTTTCAGCTGGTTAATTGGTGGAGGTTGATGAATTGGTTGGCTTGTAGAAGGTTAGGTTGGTTGGTTGGTTTTCCTGCTAAATGATACAACATTTCTTCTCATACCCAATCAGGAATTTCCTCCCTGCACTAACTGGTAGATCTGAATTGAGTATTTATGGTGAATCACACCACACATGAATTTCATTTATTACTTCAACTCCGTTGCTTAGAACTAGAAAAGGATGTAAGTGGTATGGCTGATTTTTCCTGCCTCTCCACTCAACAACAGAGCGTAGACCCAGGAGACACCAGTCGCCTTTTTTCTACTGCACACGCCCCTCGCAGCATGAGCCGCTTGGCGAGAGTGAGTGTCGTGCGGGGAGACAGGGACAGCTTCAATACTGAACGCCCCAATGCAAGGCGACGGCTTGATCTAGTTCTCAACCAAAGAGATGTCCCCCAGCCACAGCACAGCGACTCTCAGAGAGATCACACCGCAGAGATATTTAGAGGTGCTTTGAGGAATTATCAAAGGGACGTCGGCCTGTGCAGGATTTCTGTCATCACGGATGATTGAAGCGCACATCAGAAGCTCCTTGACGGAAGGTGCAATTGATGTTCTTTCTGCTGGTATTTACGGAGCATGCGCAGTGCAGAGAAAATCATGGCAAATGTGTATTTCGTGTGCCCGGTCTCCATACAGCCACCAGCCTACTGCCACACTGCCCCTCCACAATCCAGGGCACCTCGTGATCCGGGGAAGAGCCACTGCATCCATCTCTCATTCACTCAGCGAACGTGTTTGGAGCACTGGGCACCGTGGTGCTCTGAATCCTGAAGACAGGGACAGATGAAACCCAGCTGGCTATGACGAAGACTGGCACCCAGTAACAGAGCAGCTTTTGGACTTGGCTCTGCAGGATTCCTGCAGGTCACCAAAGACCGTGGGCTTAACAGTCACTGTCCTGTGTCTTGGAAGCCATGCATTATTCTAGGGGATGCCACATGGCTCAGAAGTGACATTGGAAAGCCGGAGATTAATGCTAATGACACGACGTATCCTGGGAAATACGGGCCACGTGACATCTGCTGGTGCTGTCCCAGAGTCGTCCCAGTACCTGCCGTTCTTACTCAAGTTCTCTACCTGCTTTGCCTAGAGGCAGCTGAAGGGTCGAGTTCGGAAGTAAAACTCAACCCAGGAGTCACTTAACAACATCCTTCTCCCTGGAGAGCTTTACTGGGGACAAAAGCAAACCCAGTGAGCCTTCTAAAATTAACTACCCCTTCTGCAAAGCTCTCCCGTGATGGCTGCACATGACCCCTCTGCCAAAGGGACAGTGGCCGGAAGTGGAGGGGACCTGGCCAGTATGTCTGCTGGTGCTGCACAGAACAGGGAACTGAGGGCTGCACGGGGTACCTGGTGGGGTCCTGTGAGCTTTAGACCAGGGGGACCAGGAGGAAGGAGCAGAGGACAGACCCCCAGCAGGGCCAGCAGCACTGGAGATGGATCAGAGCCGTGCTCCATGTCAGAGGACCCAGCTAGGAGGGACAGCCGCTCACACTCTCCCCTTTGCTGTTCTGTGCTACTGCACGACCGTTCAGAACCATCCTGGGGACAGAGACAGGCCTGGTGCTGCTTATGTGCACGCGGCTTGTGGATGAACAGTCTCAGGGCCTGATGTCCTGTGGTGGAGGTCACCAGCTACAGCGCTTTCAGGTGACGTCTCTGTGCCACCTGCCCCCTTGCCAGTGTCATCTGTGATGGCAATGGTGGCCCCATCACACGACCACTCAGGGTGGGGTGAGACGGATCCCCAGCAGTCTGTGAGCAGCTTAGGATGTCCACACTCTGACTCAGCATCGGAGCCCTAGGAGGAGTCAGGCCGGTGGCTCTGGGGAGGGACCCCCCACCCCCGGTCGGCCTGGAGTCAGACACCAGCCAGGCTGTGCCACAGAACCGACCCCTCCGCCTCCACCATCCTGCTCCAGCACCCATTAGGGCCCAGCGAAAGCCATTCCAAGCAGAGGCGCTGGGTCAACTCAGAGAGCGCTGTCCACCTCCCACCTGCGAGGACAGCCAGCACCCTGTGGAGGCACCCACGTGGCACGTGCCAGCCCAGGCTTCCTGTCACTTCTCGGCAGCAGCGTCCCCCAGGGTCATTCCCACTTTCCAGAGTCCTGAGGCCTCTGTGTCGTCCCTCACCTCCTCCTGCAGCTCCCCCGGCACCGGCTGATCTTCTTCCCAGGGATCTCGGCCCCTCCCAGCATCTCCCCCAACCCCGATGGCGGGAAACTGAGGCACAAACGTGGGGAAGGCACAGGCCAGGGGAAGCTCCTGCTGACCACCTAGACATTCGCTCCTACGGTGTCCTGGGCACTGCACCCCTCCGACCCGAGGGCCGGGGCGGGGCCTGAGCAGCTCCTCCAGTGCCGCCCCAGGCCTCTGCCCCGGCAGCCCCACCCCACTGCAGCTCAGCCCCGCCCCCAGTCAGCATGCAGACCACGTGCCGCCAGCCTTGCTGACCCATGTGCAGTGCCCAGGCAGAGCCAGCCCAGGGGTGAGGAGAGAACGCGGCACTCTGTGCGGGCTGGCTGTGGTCTCTGAGAGCCACTTGGGCCTCTTGTGGGACAGATGGACAGATGAACAGTCACCCTGCGCCCTGAGCCTTCCGATGAGCTCGCGATGGTGCCCCAAGGTCCCTGCTGCCCTTGCATGTGACCCCAGTTCTGCAGCGGATGGGGACACAGGGTATCGACCTGCCACCCCCTAAAGTAGGTATAAGGCAGGTTGACAGGGTGTGACCAGATCCAAGGACACACGCACGGAACAGTTCTCCGAGACCTGCATGAGGACTTCTCGCAAGAACGTGAGCAGGCTCCTGGTGGGGTGACCACAGCGTGAGGACAGCAGAAGTATTAAAAAGTGACAGTCACCAATGAAAGCTCTAGGTGGCATCTACAGGGAGCCTACCATTTGCCATAGGGGGTATTTTTTTCCTCCCTTTTTCCTACTCTAACTTGGGCTAACCTCACTCTGCAGAGCCCTTTTTTCCCCATAACCTTTAATAAACGTGAAACATTGCCACCATTTATACTTATTCCATTCTTTTTGTTCAGCACAGAAAGAACCTAGAAATCACATCTAGGAAGAGAGCACCCTGAAAACAGATGACTATGACTCCCCAAAAGTTATGCCCATGTCTCAGGGGATGAGCCCGTGTTTGGAAAAAGGGTCTTTGGAGATGCTATGGAGCTAAGGACCTTGAGATGAGGCCCTTGTGGGTGATACCAGCAGGCTACATCCAGGAACAAAGTATGCTCATAAGTGACAGAGAAGGACACCAGACAAGAGCAGGGGAGTGGAAGGATGTGCTCACAAGCCAAGGACGCTTGGCGAGGAAAGACCCTGCCCAGAGTCCTCAGAGAGAGGGCGGGGCTTGGCCGGGGACTCAGCCACAGGGTCCGTCCCTGATGCGGCCTAGCCGAGGAAGCCGCTCAGCACGAGGTGAGTTACACCAGCGGTCACTGGAAGCGGACACTGGAAGCGGACACGAGGCCTGTGTAGCCAACAGCCATGGGGGAAGCTGTCCCTCGCTGCCCCCCGCTGCCCCTGGCTGGGCTGAGCCTTCCCAGGAGCCTGCGCGAGTGCCCCACTCTCCCGTCATCCCTCTGTGCCAGGGCTGTGCACACCAGGGCCCTTCTTGCACACGCTTTGACCTTGAGCTGTCTCTCGCGCCCTCTGACCCGGAGCATGCAGCTTTGTGGGCCTAACTCAGAGTTACAAGGATTAAGACAGCACTGTCTTTGGGCAGCAGTTGTCAATAGAGATCTAAACACGGGATATGGGGACCGGAAGGAGGGCAAGGCCACCATGAGAGCAGTGGGGAACAGACAGCCAGCGACGGCCAGGAGACGCAGATGGCACAAATAAGGACCCGCCAATCAAGTGACCGGAGGAGGTCGCCAGTCCGCTTAGTATTGATAAACGGCTCATTAATATGAAACTTTGCTCCATTTAGCATTTCTTATTGCCAATTAGCAGTAATGTTTCCACCACACTCAAGATGAGTGCAAATTAATGGTGTCTATTTCCCAGGACAAGCCACAACCAGCTGGGGCCTCCATGGGGTGCTTTGGAGCTGACCGTGGGAACCGTGGGGTGCCTATTCTAGGCACAGGGGCCGGGCACAGGGGAGGCCCGGGGAGAACAACAACAGGCCCAGCACACCTAGGAGCAGGTGAGGCCTCAAGCGCCACCCAGGGGAGGGAGGGGCCCTGCCGCGCAGGGTGAGTTCCAGCGCACTTCTATCCCTCTCCCTGGGTGATTAATGACAGCGCGTTGTGTCACAGAGTAAACAATGGGGCCGTGCGAGCAAGAGTTATGGGGGAAATAAAGCCATCTCTCTCCTGGCCCGAACAGATAGCACAAGTGTTGGCAGGGCATTAAGCATCCTTCGCAGGCAGAAATGCATCGATTTCTGTTTAATGTATCAGGCTGTCTGTGTGTCACTTATCAGAAAACCTGACCCCATGAGCAGAGCTCATCTCTGCAGTTCATCCCCGGGGGGACCCTGGAATGCATTGAGCCCCGGAATCAGTGCAGGATGCCAGGGCTTCTGCCCTCTGCTCCGGGCCACTGCAGCAAAACTCTGAGCCTCTGTTTTGCTATCTGTACAATGGGGCTTCAGAGAAGCTAAAGTCTTACAGACAATGAAAGCAGATCCTCATTAACAGAAGTGTGTCACACCACCCCTCCCCCCCAAGCTGCTGAAGACCCCAGAACAGGGCTCGTGTGTGTGTGTGTGTGTGTGTCTGTGTGTGTGTGTGTGTGTGTGTCTGTGTGTGTGTCTGTGTGTGTCTGTGTGTCTGTGTGAGAATGGTGTGCACAAGGTAGGCAGAGTCCAACACCCGAGGGTGTCACCATAGCAACTATCCATCCTCAGAGGACAGGACAGGACTCCAGGCCCCAAGGACATTCCTACAGGTCCACCTCACCTCAGGACCTAGCAGCAGCAGCCAGAACAAACACCCAGTGGGAAAGAAACCAACACATGCACAAGTGCACAGGATGCCCACCTTACACGCACACTCACTCAGGGCCCAGGCCTCCATCCTGGCCCACCGTGCTGAGCCCAGGACAAGGCACGCAGCGCCCCCCCTCCCCCCACTCTGGACCATCTCTTGCCCCAGGCTTCCTGTCTGTGCCTACAGGGGGCGCTATAACCACCTCCCTCCCCAGCAGATTTCTGAGGCATCACTACAGAGGGCTGCGCCGGTCCCCGATACCCAAAACACCCCCACTCTAGAGTGCCAGCGTCCTGCCATCATCTCGGAACAAGCACACGACTGTGGTGACTACTCACTGAAGTCCCCCTCCTCCAGGCTCAGAGACTGTCTGGGCTCCCAGTGGCCGCGGCGACCACAGAATGAGTGCCTGGACCACACACCTTGCTCCCTTCCTTTTGTGGAGCTTAGACACCCCAAATGGATCTTTCCAGGAGGAAGGTAAGGTCGTCGGGGTGTGGCTCCCTCCCAGCACTAGAGGAAGATCTGCACCTCATTTCCTTGGCCTGCGACCCAGGAGCTGAGGCTACACCCATCAGGGAGACCCCCAAGCAGGGTGGGTTAGAGCAAGAGGACTCAGTCAGCCCTGGCGCCCTGGCGCCCCCAGAAGCCATCTGATTCGCCCACATACTGAGTCCTGTGTAAAGACTCCCCTTGCATATCACCCCAAGTCCATCGCCCGGAAGCAGGTTGAGGCCTTTGGTCCAGGGGTGAGGAGGCTTTCTGCAGGGGTGGTCTCACCACAGAGCTCAGGGTGCAGACCCGCCCTCTCCCGAGCATAGAAGCAGGACTCATCATCCCCACTCCAGCCGCCACCCCCCCCACCCTGGCCCCAGGCTCCAGGTAAGGACACCTGCCCAGGGCCAGGAGGGGACAGCTGCACCAGGATAAGACGCTGCATCCACCGACTGCGCCGGCCGTCTCCGCGAAGGCTGCCTCCCAGACATGCCGTCCAATTATTTAAATCCCAGCCTCTCCTCTCACCGAGATTGGACAGGATTGGACATTTATTAGCTAACTGAATGGCCGTAATAAGATAGCAGATCCAAAGGAGCAGAAAATTAAATGTTCTTGAGTTATCTTATTGAAATTTCCCTTCTATGGCTTTTATTGGAGGCGACAGCGCCAGAATTTCAAAGATGCATTTAAGAGACTTCTTTATGGGGTTACCCAGCAAAAGCTGAAACCATCAAAACCGTCGGCCGCTACCCCTGGACGCGACAGAAACACCAGCAAGGCGGCAGCTCGCAGCTGGCAGCCTGTCGGGCCCTGCTCAGCAGTCCCCGGGGAGCTCGGAACAAATACCGGCGCCGCTCGATGGCTCTGCGGATGCGGACGGTGCGTTTTATTGGGAGAGTTCACTACTTTAGTCATTGAATTTTGATTACTTATTATCGTAAGGAGATACATTGATTTCATAAGCAAGGCAAGAGGAATAACCCACGAAATGAAGCTGCCGTCAGTCCGCAAGCCCAGCCTGCCTCCCCGAAAACAAGATTTCTGCCTGAGCGCTGTGCTCAGCCCGATGTAGACATATCGAAGTCATTAAGGGAGATGTCTACATGCTGCTGAGGTGGGGGCTGCGGGGAGCTGGCTCGCCCGGTTCCGGAGGGACCCGGCCCTCCGCGCCACAGGGCGATGGCCGGAGACCTCGCCAGAGACAGCCGTCACGCGGTAGTCACCCCGTGTCACCCCTCCTGGCGAATTTAACCTGGACTCTCCTGCTTTATTTCCCTGCTCTTTGTTATTTCCAAGTGTTTTGAAACTTAGGATTGTGCCTGGCTCTTAACGTGTAAGGGAACTGCAGGAGAGTCTCCCTAGAAGGGAGGGCAGGCGTACCAGAAACAGTGCCACTGAGGAAAGGGCAGGGGGTCAGCAGCTGGAAGGTGCCAAGGGATCCTGGGCCAGCCTTTCCGGCTTCTGTAGGAGAGACAGCCAGGCAGCTCGGAAACTGCAGGGTGGGGCGTGGGATGGTCCTTGCTCTTTGGGCCTGTGGCTCTGGGGGGCTGCGGGCAGGATAACCACTGTGGGTGAGGGTTAGCGAGAAGAGGTAGTTGGGTCAGGGCTTATGGGGTGGCCGCTGTGACTGGGAAAGGAGAGAAGGAGGGGTCAGCTCTGCACAAGAGGGCAGCTTCCCGCCCCACAGACAGCATCTACTCCATGAGGAAGCTCCGCCACAGATAGCAGCCCAGGACTAACTCAGCATCGGATGGGACGCGTTTCCAGACTGGGCCTCTTCAGAGACTCAGGGCAGGACCATCTCCATGTGTCTATCCGAGTCCAAGATGGACTTTGCTGAGCTGGGGCTGGGCTGCCATCTGGATGGGGGCAGGGAGTTTTCTGGGCACCTCTGTGACACACCCCAGGACAGCCACCACTCAGATCTTACCAGGCATGGACGCAGGGTCATGGCTGAGCAAAACGGATCAAGTCCCACCTTCATGATCAGGCCTATGCCCAAGACAGAAGTGGATTATCGGGCCACAGTGGGGCTCATGCTTGGTCCCCAGCATGGTGGAGGTTTTGACCAGTTTCTCACAGAAGCATGAAAGACAGTCACACCTCAGTCTACAAGGACGTAAAGACCTCCAAAGACACCAATCAGCATCTCCTTCCGACCTGCACACAATAGCACCCAAGGCGACTTGCCACGGCCTAGAGGTTACCAGACTGAGGGCTCTCAGTCTGGGGCTGCATAAATCCATGGAGACAAAATCCATAAATGTAGGACCAGGGTGAGTGGATGGGAGAGCACTGTCAAGAGGAAGAGGCTGTGATTGGAATCTGGAGGTGGAAGGGCTCATGTTCAGCACAGAGGCAGAGTCAGGGGGGCCCGACAGGGTCTCAGTCTCTCGTCACTGAGACACAGTACCCAGCATCCACGCCATAAAGGAGGACAGGTTTATCTGTTTCGTGTGTCAGTGCATAGTCGGCTGGTCCCAGGGTGGAAACAGGATAGCAGAGGGTCATGGCAAAGGAAAGCTGCTCACAGCATGGGGGACAGGAAGCAGCAGTGAGAGGTAAATGCTTCCAGACCCTCCTCACAGTGCCTGACTCTTCCCACGAGGCCATGCATCCTAACAGCACCAGGTCGGTTCCTCCAGAGATGAAGGAGAGTCACGGGTCCCAAGTCGCATCACTATCCTGTCTCCAACCTCCGGTGTTCAACGTCCTCCACTGTCTTCAAGAGAGCATGAGTTAGGGGTATGGGGTCCCCCCAAAATCCAGGATGATTTCTTTTCCAGATCCTTAGTGAATTACTCCTGCAAATACCTCTCAGGAAGCTTCCGAGTGGGCGTGTGTTTGGGGGGCCATGGTGCGACTTACAAAAGCCCGGCCAACATTTGGAGATGGGAGAGGCCACAGCACCAGGATCCTGGAATGTCCCAGATGAGAAGCAGACACACACACACACACACACACACACACACACACACACACACACACACACCAGGTTGCTACAGAAAGGATTGAGAACCACAGCAGGAGGGAAGGCTTGGGCTGGGGAGACCGAGGCCCCAAATTCAATGCAGCAGAAAGTGAACCGCAGGATTATGCTGGGAACTTCCTCAAAGAAGTTGCCTCCATCTGACTCCCATTCCCGCATTCTGTTGACGCCTGCTAAATCCGTCCACACCCGGGGCCGGGAAGAGTCATTCCTGCTTCATGCATTACACAAGACATCTGTAAATTGGATACTCTTTTCCTCCCTTTGAAAAATAATTTCCCTCAACCACCATCCACAGCCGATCTTCCACCGAGGAGCACCAGCCGCGGGGCTGGAATTGCTGAGTGTGAGCAGAAAAGGCAGATGCGAAATGATCCCGAAGCCGCGGAGGTGCTTTCTGGGAAATGCAATCACATACTTGATAACTTGCTAATAGTGTGGTTATTAAACAGGCCGCCTTCATCTTTCCCAGAGAGCAAGGAAATGTACAAGAATTTGCAACACAATGGAAAATGGGAGATTATAAAAACGGCTTCTTGTTGTTAATATTTACAGCACTTTACATTTCTAAAGGGTTCATGATCCTCTTTGCGTTCCTGCTGCCCCTCAGCTGCAGCAAAGCTCCTCCAGCAGCTGGAATGCTGATTATCCTCTTGCAACAGCTCATCACATGGGCCTGGCCACCCTGTGCAAGGAGGACAGGCCAGGGCTGCCGAACCTGCCCTTGACTGAGGCACCTGCCAGCCACATGACCTCTAGAGAGTCGGCCAATCTCTGTGCACCTCAGTTTCCCCATCTTCCAATGGGGAATGACATGATTCTGCCTACTGGCACTGAGGATGAGACAAGGACTTTGCAAAATATCAAGAGCTGTGAAGAGCTGACAAGAGCTGAGCTCGGGGACCCTCCAGTCCACACACTCTGGGACAGGGTACAAGGATGACCCTGCAGTCGAGGTGCAGCCTCTGTGCTGGGTCTGCCCTGGGAAGGGGGGGCGGGAATTGCATGCTGGGAGTGGCTGACGGGACGGGCCATTGTTCCCAGGGGGTGCCAACCTGGGATGGGACCCTGGAATTCCCGGCTCTCAGCCACTGACCCACCACATGGAGACAGCCTGTCTGTAGAGGTGCTCGAGGTCCAGCTGGTCCAGCCACCCGCCCCGAGCAGCTCACTTTTCGCCTCCCAGACCTGCCAGCTATTTATAGGTAGGTAAACTGAGGCTCGTAGAGGCACACGACTGTCTTGGCACGGCTGAACCTGTGTCCCTACATCCTCCAGCCGCTGCTTTCCCCAGGCCAGTCCCAGGTAAGCTGCCCACAGATGAAGTGCTCTTTCAGGAGTGGAGTGAGCAGAGGTCCCTATGCGTGATCCATCACACAGGTCCTGTTCCTCAGGGAGGAGTTCTCTGTGTCAAGCAGTGCCGGATGACTGATGGCAACTGGGAGTCTGGGCAGGGTAGACGGCCACCAGCCTGATGGACTCAACCAAGGGTGCCTAAGAACACCTTGTCAGCTCCCCTCCCTGCTGCAGCTGTTTGGAGCCATCACTGCTCCCGTCTGGGCTTTGGTCCTCCCTCCTGGGGGGCCAACCCCACAGTGGAGACAGCAGCAGGGGCCTCTGCACCACCCTGCAGTGCCCGTGGCAGTCAGATGCAGGCTCAGCTCTGTGAGCCAGGCCTCAGAGCCAAGCCTGCCAATGCCCCAGGTCCAGGCGGCTCCCT
>PVIR01015458.1:0-38305 GCA_004026965.1 Petromus typicus
CTCAGCCTCAAACTCACATCCCAATCCTCCTACCTCTGCCTCCCGAGTGCTGGGATTACAGGCGTGAGCCACCACGCCCGGCACTGTGGTATGTGGTACTGGTTGCTGCCGGGTTGAGTCTCCACACCCAGTATTGTTATGTGGTTACCGGGGAATCGAACCAGGGCCCTTGCGCTTGCAAGACAGGCGCCGGAACCACTGAGCTAACTCCCCGGCCCTGTACATCTCTAATTCTTTCAATTTATCTACAATAATTTTCCTGTAGCATTTATCATTGTCATAATAATAATCTTTAAAAATAAATGTGGTTGCTATATTTCCTTAGATAAAAGCCATGGCCATTCTATCATTTTCCCAGAATGAAAGCAATGTGAATTGCATAGAAAATGAAGTTTGTGTTTGGTTCCTCTCAAATCCTCTTATCATGCCACAATGACATTACTCCTAAGACACAGTTTCTTCTATGGAACCTTGGTCTGCCTCTTCCCACCTCTGCCTCTCTCCATCCTATCCTAAATTTTCATTTTGCTTATTTTTAAAGAACTAAATTCATATTCTGGAGTAGGTGTGAGAATTGAATTCAGGAATTTGAGCTTGGCATGAAAGGGTAGTCCCTTTGAGCTACATCCTTAGCCCTCTCATTTTCTTAAATAACAAACTTTTTTTTTTCTTCTAGAGCTCATTGAAAACTGGAATTCTACATAATTATCTGGGTATGTATCAAATCGTGACACCTTTCTTCACACCCATTTTAGTGTTGGAAAGTATAAAGTGTAGATCATTTGTTAATGTTTGTACTCTCCACAAGGGTGTAGGATCATGTTCATTTTTGTTCATGATCCTATATCTATATCCTAATGCTGCACTTTGTATATCTGCATAAATTTTGACTGAGTCAGGTAATGAACTACACCCCTGCATGTTTCAACAGAATTAAACATTTCAGAAGATTTGAAAAAACATTTACAAATTTATTTGAAAAAAAAAAAAAAAAGCAAGGGACACCGACTTTCTAATGCACTATTCTTGCAGACCTACCCCAGAATATGAATTTGGTAAGCACCTTGCTTCTTTGCTGCAGCAAATAAAATTTAACTTGATGAATTTAATTGTGTCTTGCTGACAGTAACTCACCAGATCTAATATCCTAACAAAAATCCTCATCAGGATCACCTGAATAGTATTAGAGTTATGGGTTTCTTCAGACAGTATGAAATTGCCATCAGAAATAGGTTAAGTGAAACCTTGTAAAATATAACTTCAAAATTGTTTAAAAATTTAAATTAAAAGAGACTGAGTATTGAATTTAGACATTAAAGGAAGCCAGATTTTAAAGAAAAGGTAAGGTTTATGGAGTAGATTGTACAAAGGCTACATTGAATTTCCATCTACAAGTATTTTGGATTAAAAATTGTCTTTAATAAAATAGGTATTTTATAAAATAGAAATAAAAATGTGTAAATGTTTAAATATAACATCTTGACAGACTTTCTGCTTAATATGTTCCTCCTTATATAAGTTTGAGGAGAAGAAAATACTACGTATCTAATTTTTATTTCTGATGATGATCAAAGAGATATAAGTTAAATGTGCAATTTTAGATAACATCCTGAAGTGAGAAAAATAATGTAGAGGATATTACTGAGAATTTGAAGAAAAGATGAATATGAAGTACTATATTATGTACATAATACATTTCCTATTTTTAGTTGTTCCAGGTCCTGTAGTGAAAGCATTTGAGTATCAAAAATACAGCCAGATACAAATACATAGTAGAAAGGACAGAACGGGGGAAGGGAGGTTAAGAAAAAAGGAGGTAAGAAATAGAAAGCAAATGAGAGAAAACAAATAGTCAATAGATCTATATAAATAAGACACAGATGACTCTTACAAAATTTTGTAAAAGTGAAGTTATATAAAAAATCAACAAATTTCAAACAATGTGTCACAGTGTTTCAGTACAATGATATGTATGGAATAATACATAAATAATTATAATATATCAATATAATAGAACAATATATCTCACAGGGACCTTTCTACAGTTAATTAATTATTAGCCTAGGGAGGTTAAATGCAAACAGTAAAATAATAGATAGAAGAACATACTCTTCACCCTGTAGGGATATAATTACATTATCACAGGATAATCTGGAATGCTCCCAATAATTCATGCCAGAACTTCACATATAATTTTTTCAATCATAAAATATTAAAATTAGTCAAAAGGCATTTAATGTGCATTTTAAAGAAATATTCAACATACAAAATAAAACTAATATCTGCAAGTATACATTTGTTAACTTCTCTGTTCAAAGTGTAGTTTCTTTAGATTTTGCTGTACATGAAAAAATATGTATACACAAACCAGTATGATGGTAACATATATAGATATAATTTATATGTTAAGAATAATATATAAATATATGCCATATAACAGATAATGATTTATAGATATGTACATACCAAACCAATATAAAATATAGGCATATTAATACTGTTGAGAGCATCTTTTGTTTAGTGCAGAAGCTATTTTTTGGTTGTTAAATACTGTTGGTTGATTAAAATACTTCAACATCCCTACCACCCACAAGCCTGGAGTCATCCTCGGGTGAGCTTGTCTCCCTGATCGTGTCTAGCCAGTTGTGGTTGTGGTAGTGGTGGTAGTATTCATGGTGAAGAAAATACAGATTAACTGTAGATAATGTTGTTTCCTTCATTTATTGAGAGAGACTTACTTGCAATTAAAAGAAATTTGAACAAATATTTATATTGCCAAAATATTTAAGACTGTATTGTAAAGCCCTGAAGTATGTCAACAGTATGACATATTTTTTCTGACACATTTCTTATAATGTGAATGAGACATAACTAAGTTTTATGTTGTTAACTGAGTCAAAACCTTTGTTTTAGCTACTGCAATCCTTTAAGCTCTTTCATTCATTTAGTATCATGTAAGTACTTGAGTATCAATGAAAATCAAAACTAGTCAATTGATTTGAAAAAAAGACAATGAGGTTTTGGAAATTTTCTTTTTATGTAGGGTTTAAGAAAGTGCAATATTTCCAAGTGTCAGAGGCCAATCAGTCCTTTCATCTCCCCACCTAGGAGGTGGGGCAGGGCAAAGACTAGAGAAAGGAAGACAATAAAGACATAATTTTGAAGTACATGGGGCACTGGGAGGTCAGTGCTAGATAGAGCAAAGGCAAAAGACACTCTGAACTACTCCCTGTTTATTGGGTGGACACAGTCATTGGAAGGAGTATCAAGTGACTCTGAGGAGGGCAGGGAGCTTATGTGGAAGAGGACAATGAGAATGGCCAACATCCTCACCACAGTAGGTGGGTTGAGACAGTAGGATAATAAGGAATTTTTCCTTCCCTTGGGTGAAGCCTCTCTCTCTCTCTCTCTCTCTCTCTCTCTCTGTCTCTCCTTCTCTTTCCTACTTAATTCTCAAATAACCAGGTTATCTTCATCTGATATAATCTTGTCTTTGAGAGTTGCAGCTTCATGGAACCACTGAAGCCTCACTCCATGACCAGAGGTACATGAAATTTTATTTACACATGCCATAGGTGAGTCAAAATAGATGAGGAGACATGGGGCCTCAGACAGATGTTTTTGGGTATTGGGGGGGTTTTGGGGGTTTTTTTTGTTTTTTTGAGACAGGATCTCACTGCTTTGTAGTTCAGGCTGGCCCTCAACTCAGCCTCAAACTCACATCACAGCAATCCTCCTGCCTCTGCCTCCTGAGTGCTGGGATGACAGGGGTGAGCCACCATGCCCGGCACTGTAGTATGTGGTACTAGTTGCTGCTGGGCATGAGTCTCCATGCCCAGTATGGCATGTGGTTACCGAGGATCAAAACTGGGTCCTTACGCTTGCAAGACAGGTGCCGGAACCACTGAGATAAATCCCTGGCCCCTCAGACAGTCTTAATCATAATTTAACTATGAAATGTTGGGAGCCACACCTCAGGAGTTTAACTGTTCTCCTTTAAGAAATCAGGAGATCTGTAATGCACTCTGTGGTGGCTACTCTGACTGATTTTAATTAAACACAGAGACGGTTTGGCCCTTGAGAAAGTGAGCTAAACGACATGTGTCCCTGAAAAATGCTCTATGACTAACAAAATAGTTGAAAAGGAACGCCGTGTTGGCAAAACAGATTCTCTGTGCCATAACTTGTGAGATAACCTGGAAATAAATAAGTAAGACGACGCAAGGTTTTGTCATTCTAGTAACTTACTGACTATGTTAAAACAAATGATGAATAGCTCATAGTTGGGTTAAAGTTTCTAGGAAACACTAACCAAGATAAGTTTTAGATAGAATTTAGGGGGAACTGGTAAAACGCTTGTTTAAGATTATTGTGCTTGCTCATATCCTGTGATTGTTGTTAACCTTCCCACATGTTTGGTGTAATCCTTTAACAGACCTGGTTTTCAGTGTATAAAAGCAGCCTGAAAAATGAACTCGGTGCTCACTCAGCATTGGCCGATGAGTCCTTCCAAAGGCCTACTTTCCTATCATCTTTATCTCTAAATCCTAACCCCTTCAGTTTGAGGAACCCATTGCTCTGCCCGCTGGCCCCAGCAATAAAATAATTGTTCCTCAAAATTATACAGGATGACTCTCAGCTTCCAAGAGAGATAACATGGTAACTGTCCTCAATGAAAAATGATTAATAGGGGGCCAGGGAGTTAGCTCAGTGGTTCCGGCGCCTGTCTTGCAAGAGCAAAGACCTGGGTTCGATCCCCGGTATTCACACACCATACTGGGTGTGGAGACTCACCCCAGCAGCAACCAGTACCATATACCATAGTGCTGGGTGTGGTGGCTCACACCTGTAATCCCAGCACTCGGAAGGCAGAGGCAGGAGGATTGCTGTGATGTGAGTTGGAGGCTGAGCTCAGGGCCAGCCTGAACCACAAAGCGAGACCCTGTCTCAAAAAAACCTGAAAAAAAAAAAAAAAAAGAAAAACGATAAATAGGACATTGACAATTTTATCCTTTAGTTTTTAAGTTTTCTAGTCTTTCATATTAATTTTGCTTCATTCTTTTATTATAAATATCATAAGAAGGTACAAATGGAAATGTCGCTAATGATTTTTTTGCTACTAGCCGAACAAGTAATTTTTAATTCAGTTTAGCTTTCCATTCTCTTGTATTATTTAGAATATAAAGATTCATTCATCTCATTTCATGGTTATGTGTCCTATCATGTATTATCTGTAAAATGAGCTTTCAATATAAGACACAGAATGAGTAGCATTGTATATATAATTAAATGCAAACTGTTTGTCAATCTGATTAATAAAATTGAAGAAAATTTAAAATATAAATTCATCAGAGCTGTCCCTCATCTGTGATTTTGAACAGTGCAGTAGGGAAGCAACATACTATAAATCTTAGTAAATCAGACATGAACAGTGGCTTCTAAGGTTGGGCTTGGTGGTACACACCTATAATCCCAGCTCCAGAAAGGCAGATGTAGGATAACCATGAGTTCAAAGCCAGCATGGGTTACATAGTGAGTTCACGACCAACCTAAATTATGAGTCAAGACTGTGACTCTAAATAAATGAATGAATGAATGAACTACTGCTAATAATACACAATAGTAGCAAAAGTAATGATATTTTCTAAAATGTCTAAGGACTATTTGTTCACTATTGTTCATTCATTAGTCAGTATGATGACATGACTAATAGTAAAAATCAACCTCTTCTCAACCAGCTCATCATTTGTCTGTGACTGTCATCTGTTTGTTCTACTTACTCCGAGAGCAACAAGAGTTGGAGAATTGTGATATCTACCTCACGGTTGCCATGGCAATTTCTCTTCATTTATAATATTTCTGAGCTAATGTCAAAGTACCAACATTTTACTCACTCTTAATTTTAGAATAAGCTGTTTCTTGGGTGAACTTGTAAAACTGAGTAACACTTTATGTAATTATGACTTAATTAAATCCTTAGTCTTCCTTCATCTTTTCTTTCACTTTCCCTCAATGCATTTTTTACTTCTATTGATAGAAAGTTTTTGAAAAATTTACCTCTTTCTGCCCCACCCTGAATATTGTTATTTTGAAAATCTTAATGTTCATTCATTTTGAATCTACAAGTCAAGAATTAAAAGAATCTTAGGTATGTTATTTCATTTATCCAGAAAATCACCAACTTAAAAAAAAAAAAGAATCAGGGTGATATGAGACATACACTAAGTAAATCAGTATTGTTTTCCTGTTGTTTTCTGTAGTAATAGGAGAAACACACACTTATAATGTAAAAAGCATTGTAGTAAGTACCACTATGGATTAACCCAATACATTTTAATGTGATGAGAAAACATTATGTTTCATTAGCAGTGGGTAGTGTATCAGAACTACTAGAGCATGAACTCTTAAACAGAGAATCATGCAAATTTGTATTTGACATCTAATTTTCATATCCAAGTTGTTTTATTGATGGTATCTTATTAAATTTACATGAATTCGGACTCTAAATTGTAGTGACTGCCCCTTAAAGTTGTTCTAAAGATAAATGAGACAATTTGCATATTGACTTTTGCAGAGTACCATTGTTTTCTTAATTTTTCAAGGTATTTATAATTATTAACCTTATTGTTAATTAAAAAGACACATTTATGCATATTATTTTTAAACTCATACATATTAGTGTTAAAGTAAAAAAAAGAGATAAAAATAAGGATGAATACGATTAAAGATGGAAGCAAATCTTTTAGTGATAATAAAAGAAGTCTGTTCAAGTTTTAAAGTTTCGTGACTATTGGAATTTGGTAACTGGATGTATCCTCCACTGAATTTAAACTGACACTAGTATAAAAAAGGTTTGATAAAACAGAGAAGGACACAGTCATCTCTCTATGATGGTATTATAACATTATTTAGAGATGTCAACATAATATAATCATGAGTTCATGTATTATAACTTGGTTCTGCAGTTCTTTACAATTATATAAATGGTAGCCTTCAGAAGTAGTAGAATCCTGACAGAAGCCAGAATAGAGAGATTACTACATTATTAGGAACCATTATATCTTGAAAGAAAATCTATTGATAACACCAAAATATTTGAGATAAGAATACTATGTCAATATTCCAATTCTTGTTCTATATTTTCACTTTAGATTAACTCAGATTATGCTGATTTCAGCCACTGAGTACTATTTTAAATAGCTTATATTCAAGTGTTTAATTCATCATTTATTTAAATCAAACTTTTATTTTAAACAGTTGAAGGAAGTGTGAATTTGAATTTGAAAAGATAAATTATTACATAATTTAAGGTAAAATGTATCTTTTCTATAAAATTTGAAAGTATATATATATATGTCTCAGAGTGAGTTTATGGGTGCTTATATTTTCATTAAGACTAGCTAGCTAAAAATCTTCTTAGAGCCAGGAATAATACTGTTAGCTTACCCAGAGAAGACAGCAGCAGAAAAGCAAGTTATCTCTAGAAACAGAGTAACAGTCTGAAAACTATCTCAATGTACAAGAAATGTTGTAAGTATATGAATTAAACAATAATATCACCACAAATTGTAATTAAAAAGGCAATTTACATAATAGCCTACATTTGTCCAATGGACATGGCTGACACTTCTGACGTTGTCAGGGATGCTTGCTTCTTCTCTCAGTGTCCCTAGAAAGGAATTCACCAGTTTATTATTTGTAAGGACCCAGAAAGTAATATAACAGGAAGGAGCAATGGAACAAGAGTTTCAGGGATTAAAAGAATGACTCCTAAGGAGGCAAAGAATTACAGGAAAGAGGCCCAGAACCCAGCAGCAACGTAGACTAAACACTCAGGGTTTAGGAAAAGATTATGTGACAAATACCTTGTTCTTGTATATACATAAAACGTACACTTAGCAAATGTATGGAAATTGTTTTGAGCATGATGGAACCTACAGTACTTTATCTCATAAATGATATATTTTTGGGAGTCCTTGAAACAGTAAATATCTAAATGGTTTTAACTTCTGATCTGTGACAATCAGAATACAAGAACATAGTTCAGATGAGATGAAAATATATAAGATCTTTCTTATCTCCTGGTTCCACTTGCCAAAAAATTAATCATATTAGAGAAAGGAGATTCGTTTCTTCTAGCATTTCCTGTGTGTTAAGAATGCTATGTTCATGGGCTATCAGCAAAAGAGAGCCAAGAGCACCAATAGAAGTATTTCTCACTGGCCCACAAAGGAGCACTTGGAATTAAAAACAATTGAAACCTAGCAATAGTAAAACCTGTTCTTGGTGACTTTGCAAACAGTGCTTGTGCTAATCACCCTTAATTGGTTGACAGAGTCCCCATACTGTTTGGAGCACAAAGATGCAAAGTGGAAGCAAAGAGTGTCAGAAAGAATAGGCACTGCTTACCTCTACTTGGAATCCCAGACAAGCTACTAGATATATTATTAGAATGCTGGGCTCCTATAGTGACAAGGAATGAAGTTACTGTTGGAGGGAGGTAGAAAGCAAAGAAAAATAATATATTTCTAAAGGCAAGAAAGTTGAAGATATCATGGCAAGAAAGTTAAGCTCCTACTAGTCTGGAGGAGGTTCTGAGTAGGAAACTCATGAAGGATCTTTGTTTAGGAAGCTTTAAGGGATCCAGAGGGGAGCTCAGGTATTGTGAGAGCAGCACAATCTCTATAGTCTTACATAGGAGACTACATATTTTCAGGGTCCAATTTATGCAATCCTCACACAGTTCTCATGCAGTGCCCAAGCACTTGAATTGATGGCCTGCTTAATCATCTTCTGGGGAGGTCCCAGAAAGACAGAGAATATCAGACAGACTTTTTTTTTTTTTTTTTTAAAGATTAGTTGAAGGTTGTGCCCAAGTAGACTCCATTTTGAACTTTCTGACTCCCTTTTCCAGACTCTGAGCCTACTGTCTAAACAAAATGTCAGTCCTGATGCTATCAGGTAGTTCCTCCTAAAAATGCTCACCAATTAAGCACTAGCAGGTTTTGACTTACTTATTTTCTTTCTGAGTAGAGTATTCAGGTTCTTCTCACCTTGAAAAGAGATTGAATAAAATGAGAAAAAAATAATGATGAACTACTTGAAAAAGTAAAAGTGAAGAGTGATGGTAAAACTGGTTCTGCAGAGTGAGTTCAGGCCATGTAAAGGAGGAGAAGAGCAAGATCAAAGTACACTTTGTGTGTCAAAGGACACAAAGGGAGCTGTTGTAGGGAAAAGCCAAGATAACAGCTCTTCTTGGAATTTGTGTCCTTTTATACTGTTCTAATATCAGGGAAACCCACCATTTGGGTTCTGGGAGCTGGTACAGGGATCCCAGGCCTCAGGTCAAGGCATCCTTTTGAAAACCTGCTCTGGTTCTCCTGAGATATCCATGGGCAGAGCTTTGAGAACAGCTCTGTTCATGTGTCCTGGAGCTTGAGGTTAACAGGTTACAGTCCCTTCCACAGCAGGCTTTATCACACCCTGACCTCTTTCTCACTGCCTCCCTGACTTGGGCTACAAACGATGGGGAAAAGTAGAGAAAAGGAATCCCATTCAGTACAATAGAAGGTTACTAAAATTACTAGGAAATGCTGTATTACTAGAATAATAATAGTGGTTTTCAACATGAGACTATTACATCACTAAGAAACATGTCTTAGTCTACATTGGTCTTACAATTTTATTCTTTGTTTCAGGGTTCTTTGGGTGGAGACCCACCCTCAAAACTTCTCTCTGTGCTTGTTTCGGTCTCTATCTCTCTGTCTCTGTCTCTCTGTCTGTCTCTGTCTGTCTGTCTATTTCTCTGTCTCTGTCTCTGTCTCTGTCTGTCTGTCTCTCTCTCTCTCCCTGTTTCCCCTCCCTCCATCCCTCCCTCCCCCTTTTTCTCTGTGACATAGAAAAAGGAAGAGGAGTCAGAAGACCAGTGCCAAGTGTAAGTCATTTTCTTGTAGGTATTGCAAGAATATGCAATATAATGTCACTTTGGAAGAGTGAAGGGACAGGACTGAACCTGGGACTGTGGTCCTGTTTTATGGAAGGGGCTCAGCTCTGTCTCCCAGAACGGGTACATTTGATTGACTGAACATTCAGCTTGTTGCTAAGGCTTTGGGTTTTGTGGGCTAACAGAAGAATGTGGGTAGTCATGGCAACCTGCACAAGGAGAACTAAGGTAGACAATATTGCCTTTTTCAGGGGCAAATTCACAACCTGCTAGCTTCAGAAGAAAGGAAAATTGAGTTGTAATTAACTTTTTAAAAAATGATAAATAGACAGAAGAAAATATTTGATCAGAAAAATTGTGCAGATAAGTAACATATAGACACTGCAAATATCTGGATGTGGTTCAATTTTTTTGAAAATGCATGTTTTCTTTTATATTCAAATATTTAACTATCATAAATTATTTTATGGTTGAATACTTTGGCTAATTTATTTTTGGAGAACTATAACTCCCAAATGCGAATAAAGGCTATAGGAGTAGGTAATATCATCCTGAAACCTGATGGAAATATAATATATGAGGATTGGGGTACCCAAGGAATATGGTACCTTCTGGTGGAAATATTTAATATCAAGGAAAAATTAAGTATCAAAGTTAGGGAATTTCTGAAGCTTGGAATCATATTTAGTGACTAGAACAAGAACCTGGAAAAAAGCATTAATAGAGTGCAATTCTTCCTTTTCTTAATTACCATACAGTCTGTGATTACTGCAGTGGATCTTAGTGGGGAAAAGTGCCTTTTCTTGATAGAATAGAATCAGGTACCCTGGGCAAAAATTCCTGCTGTACAACTACAACAAAAGAAAAGCTATGTTAATTAGAGAAGTTATAAATAACATCAAGGAATACAGTGAAAACAATCAGAAGCAGATGGTCAATGCTTCTGTAGGATAAAGAATTGTTTTGATGTAAGCAGGTGATATCAAGCATTGCCTTTTGTCCTATTCCTTGCAAATTTTGAATCTACATAAGACTAATTGAAGGTAGAATTATATGTCTTAGAAACTAGTATTAATGACATGGAAGACAGTAGTGAACAAAGCAATCAACAAAAATTCTATTGAAAACTAGGGAAAAAAATTTTTAAAAATTTAAATAAATGCTTGTAAGAGAAATATGGACAACACACACACACATAGTATATCTATTCATATTCATATCCATTCTATGGTTTAAGTAAAAATATTTTTAAAGTTAAAAATGTTCTAATTGATTTTACATTTTTATTACTTTTAATATTCTTTGAAGTTATTTAATTAATTTATAAGAAAATTTCACATGCTTTTTAACTAATTGAATGAAGTCTTTAACTTACAATGGACTGTCACTTTTATGAGTCCCATTCTGGGAACTTCTACATTATGCCATATACTTACTTTTAAGAATATTCATTGTTAACTTCAACATTTTAATTATTCTGCCTCTGGAGATTTCTTACTATTTAAATTTGAATGTGTTTTAATAATTCTTTGAAAATTTTCAGCATAATATTTTATATTGCATTTCTCAAAGACTTTTCATGGTAGTGGAAGCTAATTGACTGCAATTTACCAATATCATTCCTATTACTGTCCCAGGTACAATAGACATGGGGTAATATATACATCTTAATGCTTCATATCCTTCACATAAGCATAGTTATGTTCTGTTTTAAATTCTCTTACAACCACATTTTATGGAAAATATAATAATATTAGCTAGCATCTTTGACTTTCACCCAGTGTAGAACCTTTTTAATGTACTATTTTTCCCCAGGAGTAAGTTCAGCATACATGTAAGAAATTCTACCAAGAATGACCATAATCAATACCCAATGAGTTGTATGTTGTAAATATTCAGTAAATACTTCAAACAGGGAAATGGATAAACAAAATTTTATCTTATACAATATCTTTTTTTCCCCTTTTACATCTTAAGTTTAAAATAAATTATCTTTTCTCAAACTGTTTTTCTCTGTAAACAGAGAAAAAATATATTATACATTATAGAATATGTATAATATATCAAAGCACATATATAATCATAATTCTCAAATATTTGACAATGTCTTCCCTTAAAGCTTATTTACAAACATCTCCTCAAATTTTTTATCAATTTGTATTTTGAGAAAATTGGTCCTACCTCCAAATGTCTTTGTGTAGAACTTCACAGTACTGTCAATGTAGACATAATAATCAGTTGTAAAATCAGAAATAAATAATAAAGGAGTTTATCAAAAGATATCTAGATATTGATATAGATAACATATATAACAGATTTATAGGCAAATAATTTTGAAGTTAACGTGTTTAAACCTGATTATTTACATATTATTTACATATTGTTACATAATTAACATTATTTACATATTATTACATGTTATTGATAGAATTATTTACATATTATGTTGTTAAAGTATCACTTAATTATTTAAGGTCTTTGTTAAAGTATTCTATGATAATTATATTTACATATTACACCACAATAAGGAATAGGATAACAGGAATTTATTTATTCTCATAAAATCCATAGGCACTTTTCTTTTGAGACTTTTTGAGATATTGTGCACTCAGATTTTACACACATACATACACACATATATGTTTATGTATATATTTATACATGTTTATATATGTTTATGTATATATAAATGCATATATATACATACACACATATAAACACACACATACATACATATAGCTATACACACATACACACACACACACACACATATATATATGTGTGTGTGTGTAGAGAGAGAGAGAGAGAGAGATAACAACCCCCAAATCAACTCTGACTAATGGTACTATGAAACAAAACAAAGTAAAATGAATAAATTATTTAAGAATATTGAGTATGGCTGTACAAGGTTAGGAATATAAACCAATGAACTGTACACTTTATAGTTAGAATGGAGAATTTTATACTTTATTTTAACAATTTTCTTGTAGGATGTTGTGTAAAATTATTTACTTCAATATTAAAAGACAAAGAAAATTACCTTAAGAGTTTAAAATAAAGTAGTTCTAAAGAGAGTGACTCATATGCAATTCATGCTCATAAGGAGAATATTTCTCTGTGAGTAAAAAAAATTACAGGTAAAAAATGCTAAAAGAAAAACCACTGAATCACAGAGTGGCCTGGGCTTTTCATATCTCTACAGCACTGAAACATCTGGGAATATATCTTTATCAAACAGGATAAGCTCGGTAATACTTCAACAAAAACGAATACAAGAGCTCCATGGCTTAAAACATCACAAATTTGTCAAATGCCCTGTGATTCACAGATGGTGCAGACTTGGAGGAAAGCTCCTATCAAACTGCTTCTGTTTAAGGACCAAGTTAGAGGGAGTCACCGTAGGGACCTGGCTGTGAACTCAATGGGCCAAATGTCTCTGCACACCATTCAAATGTTGAAAACTGCTGATGTGCTGGAAATAAGAGGGTCCTCTAGTCATGAGAAAGGAGACATGTCCTTCTGCCATTTGCAGACAATATATTTAAGTTGCTATTTGAGAACAAGAGAATTTCACTTGCCACCAAACTTGCCCTTTGATAATGATCCATAAATACAGTGAATGGTTGAATTTTAAACATTTACAGTGATAGATATATTGTCCTAATTCTCTCTCATGATACTTAAAATACTCCCTTTGCTTCAAACACACTTGTCCCTTAGTTCTTAGCAATGTGTCTTTCACTCTAAGATTTTTTTTTTTAATTTAGAAATTCATCACACATTTCAGTTACCCACATTTAGACATTTTGATAGTTGTGCCATTTGGTCATCAGTAAAACAATGGAGAAAATATGCAAAGGGTATCAACTTCTTCATTCTATCCAAACTTAAATCAGCTTCATCTATAAACTCAGGGACATGCCTTTTACCTGGAAATAAAGACTTCCAAATTCCTAAAATCTAGTGTAAATACTACCATTAAATTTTGTACAGCTGAGGGTGTAGCTCCGTAGTGCTGTGCCTACCCTGACAGCACAAGGTCCTGAATTTGATCCCTGGTACAAGGAAAAAAACAAGTTCATGCTAGACAATTAGCTTCATATCACTTCAAAATGTGTATACATAGTGGTGTTAATATTTGATATTAATTAAAATAGCATGTGATTTAAAACCACGTATCTTGAACAATTAATACTAGAGAAACATGAAATTAAATATGTTTAGTAACATTAATTTAATAGCTTATGTTTAAAATGTTTATTTTTCATTGTCATTTCCAAATAAAAACATTTTATTGATTATATTTTCAATTCATTGATTTTATTATTAATTTTTCTTTTGTCATTGCTAAATTCAGTGACATACAGAAAATAATTATTTATTATTTTATAAAAGTTCTTGACACCTTGTAGCTGTGTTTTATTGATGGCCATGATAACAACTAATTATCTTACCTAAATTTCCTTTTAATACTTATTAAAAACACTACTGAATTTTTAGTATAGCAATTATTATAGAAATAGAAAAAATACAAAGAAAAAAACCTAAAATAGTCCATGCTTAATAAACTGGTATTTTTCTGCAGCCCTTTGAAATTTATATATTGTTTAATTAGTGTCTAATAATAATTTTGGTTGATATATGCAAATAATAATATTTAACATGATAAAATAATAAAAAAGTTAGCAATCAGAATGTGTCAAATTTCAGTGAAGCTATGGACGTACATATATACATATATATATATATATATATATATATATATATATAATCATTAGGCATCAGTTATAACGCCTAAGATTAATGCCTAAGATTATTCATGAGGACATTTGCTTGAATCCATTACTACACAGCATTGTCATTAGTTTAAATGAAGATTAATTTTCATACAATTTCAGTGAACTTTGATAGAAGAATTTTTAGTCTTCTCCTTTTTCTTGAGGGGACTACATATTATGGATATATTTGGCTACATTTTAATAATAAACATATCTGAAATATTTAAATTTCTTTCTTTTTAAAAAAATATTACTCTTATTCTATCCTTTCCATTCATCATAAAGAAATAAAATTTCCCTTGTATTTAATATTCATTTAATTGTTCATCAAGATTATGTCTTGAAATTTTAATAGCAAATGAATGACAGCTGTGTACTGTAAAGTCAGAGATTAACCCAAGCCCAGACAGTACACAATATATTTATGATTATCCCCCTTAGTTTTTTGTTTTCTGTGTACTCAGTGACCTAGGGCAGGCCTGATTTATGTCTGATAATACACTCTAGTATATTCTTTGATTCTTAAATATATTCCAATTCAGAATATAAATCTTATAGTCATTTCTTTTATGTAAGAATGTAATAGAAATGGGAATGGAATCAACTCCAAGGAGCCTATGGAAGGTATTTAGTATTAGGCCACCATCAGAATCACTTCCAGATACACCTGAGCGTTAATTTGGAGCAAGGTATGTTTTGATCTCCCGTGTCCAGTGAAGGACTCACAGCTGACATTAACTGCCAAGGGGTAATGAGTAAAATCCGACCACTGAAGTATTACCACACGGCTCTAGAGAATCATCGCAGTAACTTAGCTCCTGAACTACCTAAATTGAATTTTGAAAATATTCTTCAGTTTAAGATGTATATATTATACATTAAAATTAAATTGAATAACGTTACTATAAACTTGAATATATAGGTGTAAAACATTTCAATAATGACAGTTAAATTGTCAAATCTTTTACAAATCATTCTCAATAAGATTCATCTCTAAACGACAAGGAAACTCTTGAGATTCTGATTTTATCATCACAGAAAGGGATTTCAGAATGTGTCCTGAGCCCCTTTAATAACTTCAGATGTGATGTAGACAATGAGGTGAAGATTTTACTGTTTCTATTTAATTCGGGAAATAATTGAATTATATTACTAAATGGTTTAAAAGCTCTGTACTGCATTATAAGCACTCTGGAGTCTTTTAAATAGAGTTGATGTGACTTTCTATTGCCTAGCTTGCCTATTTTTCTAGAACACACCTTGTAGAGTTTGTAAAATAAATCCCAAGTGTACATATATTTTTTTCTTGCACTATTTTGTATTAGGGTAACAACAAACCAGGGGTCTGGTAACAGATATTTCACTGTATCATATTATTGATAATAGGTAACAGTGTACAGCAGGTCTTTAGAATTTATTCATTTTGTAAAACTGAGACTTTGTACTTGTTGAGTAGAAGCTCCTGATTTCTCCTACTGCAGCTGACAGAAACTGTCATTTCCCTCTCTGGTTACAGTTTGATCATTTTAGCTATTTTATGTAATTGCAATTATGCAGCATTTTACTTTCTCTGACTATACCTTTCCCATTACCACAAAATATTCAAGTTTCCATCATTTTGTGGCAGAGAGTTTGGCATATTCTTTAAGGCTGAATAACATGCTTTTGCATGCATATCCCATATTTCCTTAATTCTGTTATTTCTCTATAATTTTTTTAATAAATATTGGATAGTCTAACTAACGTTACAATGAACATGGAAGTTAAAATTTCATGAAATGAAACTTGATTTCAATTATTTTATACACATTCTTATTTAGGAATATTTTGATATTAATGCCTCAGGTGGTAGTTCTAATTTTATGGGTTTTTTTTTTTTTTTTTAGAAAACTCTACCGTTTTCCAAGGCAGATACTATCAATTCACATTCTTGGCAATAATATACAAGCATTTAAATTTTTCCACATCCTTGTCAAAAATGTATATTTTTTGCTTAATATTTAGTTTGCAATGGTTGTCCTAAGCAGTATGAGATATCACATTAAGATTTTGATGGACAGTCACAAGATGATTGGTAATATTCAGGGTATTTTTATATATCTGTTGACACTTTGTATTTTTTAAGAGAAACATCTATCCAAGTACCTTCATCACTTTTAATTAAATTATTGTTTTATCTGATTTAAATTTTTACTATTGACTCATATGAGTTCTTTATATATTTTATACACTAACTTCTTATCAGAAGTAAGGTTTGCAAATATTTTCTTCAGTTCTCTGGACTTCCCTTTCACTCTGTTCAATGTTTTCTGTACAAATATTTCTATTTTGACATATATCAATTTGGGGGGCTTTTTATGCTTATGCTTTTGATATTATTCTATAAATTAATGACAAAAGCAATGTCATGAAACATTTCCCCTTCTGTTATACGAAATTTTACAGCTTCCCATCTTAGGTTTATATTACATCTAATATCTGTTGTTTTTTTGTGTTATTTAAAAGTACAAAACAATTTTTTTCTTTCCTTTCTTTCCTCGTTATGTATTTTCACACAATATTTGAAGGTATAGTTTTTATCTATTATGTACTCTTGGTATCTTTTTCAAAGAGTTCTCTTTCCTATTCCACTTGTCTGAATGGAATATTATCACACTAACTAGGTGGACTTTAATTATATTCCAAGATTTCTACCATTTGTTTTATTCTAATTAAGTAAATCTCCATTGGATAAGGGTTGTTTTGAAAGACACAATTTGTTTCAATGTTAAAATTTTCTTCTCTATTCTTTTTTTCTTGAATCTCTGTATTTATGAGTTAGAATAAACAACCATTTCACCCATATGAGTCCTTCCTCAATCAGTCCAGACAGGAATTTGGAGGGCTATAAAATGTGAACCTTTCTAAATTACTCTTTTTGTTCTTAGCAGCTTTCAAGCATCTAGAATACACTAGGCCCACCCAATGCACCTACTAGGACACACAGATGGCAATATCTTGTTAGGTGCCAGGACAAGTTGGAAAAATTGGTGCTCAGTCAACTCTTTTTTTCCTCCTAGGAGAACTGGAATCCAAGGATGGAAAAGGGAGGAAGAACTATAGCAAATATTCACATGGTACCTCAGAATTCTATTTGTTCTTAGTATCTCCCAGCATAAAGAGAAATCTATGTTGCATCAGTCCTCTGAGCCACACTACAAGGAAGCTAATACCACTGGCAGTGCATGAAATAGTCATAATACTTGTCATGTAACTAAGAAGGTGGGAGCTTTCCTTTTGATCTTACACTCTGTTACAGATACAGATCATGAAGAGAATGTATCCAGAATGTTACTAAGATTCATTGATTCTTTTGAATTGTTCTCCTGCTTTCTATTGCATTAATTTCTGCGCTGATCCTTATAATTTCTTTTTAAAAATTTTTTTAATCTTTACTGGTACATTAAATATACACATCATGATTGCACTCAATAATGAGGATTTGTACCAGTATAAGACACAACTTAATTCTCATTTTTTCCCATAGCCCTACCCAACCTACTGCCCCCCCCATATACATAAAATTTGTTATATATACAAATATATATATAACATACAATTCTAGGACTCATTTACATCTTTATTTTCTCATACCAGAGAAAAGATGAGATGTGTACCTATCTGTGACCTATTTATTTCACTTATGAGGATATCCTCAAGGTATGTCCATTTAAGTAGAAATGATTCAAACTTATCATTTTTTATGGCAGAGTAATACTCCATTCTGTAGAAGAACCACAGCTTTTTCATCCAGTCTCCAGTTGATGGACACCTGGGTTGTTTCCAAGATGTAGCAATCACAAATTGGGCTGCTATAAACATGGGTGCACATATGTCACTGTGATATGAGTCTTTTAATTCTTGTGTGTATATACCTAGCAGGGCAATGACCGGGTCAAATGGGACCTCCAATCCTAGCTTTTTGAGGATTCTCCAAACTGATCTAAACAGGGGTTGTATGAGTCTACAGTCCCACCAACAGTGGAGAAGGGTTCCTTCTTCTCCTCAGCCTCGCCAACATTTGCTCTTGGCTGATTCTGAAACAGCAGCCATTGTATGTGGAGTGAGATGAAATCTCAATGTTGTTTTCATCTGCATCTCTCGAATGACTAATGATGTTGAGCATTTCTTCATATTCTTCTTAGCTGCTCTTACTTCTTTCTATGAAAAATATCTGTTCATTTCAGATTCACATTTTTGAATTGGGTCATTAAATTTGGATGGGCTGATTTTTTTCAGCTCTTTATATATTCTAGATAGTAGCCCTTTGTCTGAGGAACAGCTGGTAAAGATTTTTTCCCACATTGTTGGTTGTCTTTTTGCTCTGTTTTTGGTTTCCTTTGCTGTGCAGAAGCTTTTTAAAAGAATGAGGTCCCATTTGTTGATTTCCTCAGCCAATTCCTGTGCTATAGAAGTTTTGTTCATAAGTCTTTCCCTAAGCCAATGTCAAAGTGGATAAGAGACCTAAATATTAAAACTGACACTCTAAACCTACTGCATCTGATTCTTATAATTTCTTTTCTATTGCAAGCTTTGGGTTTCTTTTGCTTCTCTCTTTCTAGTCGCTTGAGGTTCAGCATTAAATTGTTTATTTGAGCTTGCTCCATTTTCTGGATGTAGACCTTCACTGCTATGAATTTTCCTCATAGAACTGCTTTCATTGTGTCCCATAAATTTCTATATGTTGTATTAGGGTTATCGTTTAGTTGTAAGAACTGTTCAATTTCTTCTCTAATTTCTTCTGTGACCCATTGGTTGGTCAGCAGAGTGTTGTTGAGTTTCCATGTGTTTGTGAGGATCCTGGGCTTTCCTTTGCTATTCAGCTCCAATTTCAGTGCACTATGGTCTGACAGTATACAAGGGATATCTTCAATATCTTTATATTTGATTAAACCTGTTCTATGAATGAGTACATGGTCTGTTTTGGAGAATGATCCATGATCAGCTGAGAAGAATGTAAATTCTGACTTTTGTGGGGTGAAATGCTCTGTAGGCACCTATTAAGTGCATTTGCTGAAGAATCTGGTTGAGCTCAGGATTTCCTTATTGACTTTTTGTCCAGTTGATCTGTCTCTTTGTGACAGTGGGGTATTGAGGTACCCTACTATTATTGTATTGGAGTTTATCTGGTTTTTCATGTCTGTTAATGTTTGTTTTATATAGTTGGGTGCATGAGAATTTGGAGCATAGATATTTAAGATTGTGATTTCTGTCTCTTGGATTTTTCCCTGTACTAAAACATAGTGTCCATCTTTATCTCTCTATATCAGTTTTGGCTTGAAGTCTATTCGTCTGCAAATAAAATCACCACTCCTGCTGTCTTGCTGTTTCTTGTCGCATTGAGTATTGTTTTCCATCCCTTTACTTCCAGTCCATGGGTTTCTTTCTGAATATGGTGTTTCTTGTATGCAGCAGATTGTAGGATCTTGCTTCTTGATCCACTCTGCCAGTCTGTATCTCTTAATTGGCCCATTGAGTCCATTGACATTAATGGTTATGACTGATATAGGCAAATTTAGTGTTGCCATGTTTTCCTGTTCTTGGCTGTGTTATTCTACTTTTGCACTTTTCCCATGGGTTGACTCAGTCAGGTCTCATGGATTTGTAACTTTCCTTATTTTTCTCCAAGATATTCTTTAAAATGTTTTGGAGCACAGGTTTCATATCTGTGAAGTTTTTCAGGTGTTCTTTGTCATGGAAGTATCTTATTTCCCCATCAATTTTGAAGGATAGTTTTGCAGGATACATCAGTCTGGGTTGGAAGTTGTTTTCCTTTAGGGCTTGAAAGTCTTCACTCCAGGCTCTTCTTGCATTGAGTGTTTGAGTTGAGGAGTCCGCTGTGATCCTGACAGGCTTCCCTTGGAATGTAACTGTTTTCTTTTCTCTGGCTTGAATTTGATTGGTTTTATACTCACCCAAGGTGCAAGAATCTCTCAGCTAACTTCTAAATTTCTCAAAACAAGATGTTATATATTCTTATACAATCTGTATCTCCTTCAAGGCAAGAAGTTCTGAGTTTCCTAATCTATTAGTTTTTGATACTTATCTCCTTATATTTTACATATGAGGAGATAATATTTTAATTTGCTCCATCCCCCACCCTTTCTTTGCAATGTTTAGTAATACTAGTATTCCAAGGTAGTATTAGCTGTCCTCCTAGCTGGGTTTTGATGGAACATGTGTCAATGTTCTGATTTCATCCTCTTTGTTGTTGGGACAAAATGCCACAAAATTTCAACACAAAGGAAGAAATGATCTATTCTTGGCCATAGTATCAAGAATTTCAGTCCATGGTCATCTGACTTAGAAACATAATAAGCAAGGCTAGAATAAGAAAGCTGCTAACATAATGACAGCTATGAAACAGAATAAACAAGAAAGGGCCAGAGAGAAATTGTCAGGGATCTTATATAATCCCCAAGGTTACATGTCCATGATCCATCTAGAGACATCTGGGAATGTAATTTACTAATTACCTACACATCTTTCAAGTTAATCAAGATGACAATCAAGATTTACCATCCCTTTCCAATTTGACAATCAAATGCATCTCCTTCAAATATACTTAATCTTCAGATAGAGATGATAACAAGTCTATAAATCAGCCTAACATGATGTAACTACTGAAAATACAATAATTTCTTTCTTCAAAGTGTCAGCATTTCCAGAATTGCTCAAAGATCACAGCTTAAAGTTCCCTCTGGGATTAAAGGTAGACTATTTACTGTGAAGGCCTATAAAATTCAAAAGGGTGCACACTGAGGACAGGGAGAAGAGAAGGGAATTAGAGGGAAGCAAGAGTGAAATCCAGTAGAGAAACATTAAATCCCATAGTCCTATATCAAGCACCTGTGGCACTAGATAACGTGATGTACACTCCAAAGGGCTCATGTAGGCCCACCTCTATGGATTTCCTATTCAGTACTTGCATGATATCTCCTTGAATTTATTTTGCTTGCTACATAAAGCTCCATTTAGCACAAATTCAATGTTCCTTCAGTCTCCACTTTCTTAAGGGCTTATTACAGCTTTGGTTTCTCTTCTACATTTTTATGCATCATCACCCTTTCAGGAGCTTTTTGCAGGAACTCTGGATATATGAAGGATTCCCTGGATTCCTATGCTATCTTTTTTAATCTGGGTGCACTACCTCATAACCATTACCTTCTACCTATATATAAAAACAGAATTTCACAGGAGATGCCAAAGTCTGCCACCCACTGGGGATAGCTTACCCACTCACAAGATAGATGCACAGAACTCTCAGTTCCTGGAATCTGAACTCAGGAAAAATTGTCATAAATGAGCAAGGTATCCTTGATCTTTTTCCCCATGTAGGCTTTCAATGAGGTTTATACTGTTACACTCTGGAACCTGTGTTGGGTGAGGTCTTGCTGATTCCTGAGATACCCTCAAAGGGCATGTTTCTTACAACAAGTGAAAAGTACTTGTTTTCATTTTAATCCTACTGATATCTTCAATAACCGCATGTCCCTGGGCTCCAGGCTTATAAGAGTTAGCCAAACTGCAGGCTTTTCAAATATTCCTATTCTCTATTTTGCTTTCATTTCTTATTTAAAAATTGATTAAATGCCAGTTAACCTCATGCTGCAGTCTGAGGGTTGATATGATATAAAACTTTCTCTGACAATTAGTTCAAATTTTTAAAATTTAATTTCATGCAAAGTTTTAAAACATGGCCAAAATGTACACAAATTATTTGTCATATGTGTGGATCCTGGTTCAGTTACCATTAGAGGCTTTATTTCTTCCTGAAATGCTATGAGCCCTACATAACTATCAGTGCCTTGATCTTAACTATACTAGAATTGCCAAGAAAATTCTATATAGCACTTCCCAAGGCTAGTAAGCCAATAATCAAGTAGAGGCACAGTAACAACCTTCACTTTTCAGTGCCAATTTCCTGAGGTTTAAGCATATTTTCACAGTTGGTACACAATCCCTGCCAGGTATAACTTAAAGTTGTGATAGTTTAATTTGGCTCACAATATTAAAGGTTTATTCTACTGTTGGAACCACAAGTCAGAAGGGAATGATGGGAGGAAAGTTGCTAAGCTCATGGGAGCCAGGAAGCAGAACCAGCAAGGAGTGCCAGAAAGAGAGAAAGAGAGTGATAACCAACAATCATACACAAGGTCATAGCTCCATGTGCCACTTAGAAACATCCAGAAGTGTGCTCTACTGACGTCTTAAATGTATTTCAGACCGATAAAGCTGACAGTTATATTTAATCACTACACATTGCAAAATTCATTGACAAGTTTTCCTTGTTTCCATATGTAATGTAACAATTAGAATAATAAATATGATATTTATTCTTTTGTGTTAAAATAAACTCACTTGTATAGATGATCATACCCAGTGTGATTTAATGAGGTTAATATTTGAATCATTTCATGTAGTTACATGAGTATTTCCTTTTTAGTTCTCTTTTTTACTGCAACTCAGGTTGTCCTTAAAATATTTACACGGAAGTCTAAATTTGTTGCCACAGAAATGATTATCTCTTTGTTGCCACAGAAATGATTATCTCTCAAATGTTTTCATTTTATTTCTTCAATTATATATTTTTATTCATAATTTTTATGGGACTAATTTTTCCTCATTATTCTTTGATAACTTCTTTTCTCCTAAAATATTAGATTTAAAAAATATTTTTAAGCAGTAGTACAGTGGCATTATATTGGTGCCATTACCTCTTTCTAAAACTAGTGTAGGTGGGCTGCTTCTTGGAAAGAATTTATTTATCAAACTACTTTCTTTTCCTATTTGTTTGTTTCTTATAAATTGTATATATAATTTGTAAAGCTAGATATTTATTTTCATAAAAATGAATAGTATAATACAAGTATAGAAAATTGATATTCTAACCATATTCAAATTAGTCATGTTTTTCTCATGAGTATAGTTCTTCACTGAGATATTCTTTCATTTATAATCCTTTTTTTTTTTTTTTTTTTTTTTTTTTTTTTTTTTTTTTTTTTTTTTTTTTTTTTTTAGGTTTTTTTTGAGACAGGGTCTCATTTTGTGGTTCAGGCTGGCCCTGAGCTCAGACTCCAACTCACATCACAGCAATCCTCCTGCCTCTGCCTCCCAAGTGCTGGGATCACAGGCATGAGCCACCACACCTGGCACTGTGGTATGTGGTACTGGTTGCTACTGGGGCGAGTCTCCATGGCTAGTATGGTATGCGGTTACCAGGGATCAAACCTGGGGCCTTGTGCTTGCAAGACAGGAGCCAGAACCACTGAGCTAACTCCCCGGCCCCTTTCATTTATAATCTTATCAAAATTTTACATTTTAATTTTTAATTCCTTTTTCAGCTACATTTTTACATTTTCTTCAGCCAATTCAGGTAGAACATTAATACTACATACATTACCTATAATAAAAACACCAATTCTGTATATAAAATCATTTGATGTTGATGATCTGGTAATAAACATCTTCATTTAAGCATGTACTATATTTATACAGCATATGGAAATTGCTTTCAAATCCATAGTTGAAATATATAACGTTTGATTTTGGATCTAGAAGAAAGCCAGTATTCTCTTAGAAATTTGAAATAAATCTAGGGGTGGCCCATGGTAATATTATGTAGGGCTGCAAAATCCACTTCTGAGTATTTCTCCTTATATAAAGTACTCTTTCCTTCTGCTTCTCTTAATAGGCACTGTTTCTGACTTCATTTAAAGCCACATTCTCCAGTTGTGCAGTGGATCCATAATCTTCAATTCACAAAATTTTATGTCTACTTGATTCCCTGCTCTAAACTTCATCACCCTTTTTATTCTCCTACATCATTTTTTGTATAAGAATAAAAAATATTCTTCGAACTTGGTAATGAAAACTTTAAGAAACACACAAATATCTTGTCACTGTAGTTTCACCTGTAATACACCTTTTCATTTTACAGGAAAGAACAAAATATTATGCAAATTATCCCCTCTTTCTACTTCTCTCTTCTCTTAGGTTTACCGACAAGAGCATTTCATAGCGCTATTAGGAATATACACCCTCATCTCTTCCCCCCTCTTTTCCCCTCTTCCTCTCCCCCCCCCATCCTGGCCCTCCCTTCCATGCCTCTCCTTTTAATTCCTTTTAGGTAGTTTTCTTTAATTTTTTAATTCTTTAATGTTAGAGCTCCAAACACAGGTGATCTTGAAGAATGTTGTATTTTTAATCAGAAATTATAAACAAACACACACACACTGGAAGGAGGAAAACAAGAGGGAGAGAGAGAGAGAGAGAGAGGAAAAAACTTTCTGCAGGAACCATACCCTTTTGTTTTCCACTCTGTGGTTCCCTTATTCTTTTTTCTAGAGCTGTTCCACTATATAGCTTACAGTCTGGGATGTGCTGAGTCTTTCTCTGTCACACTTTAATGTCAAGATGCTTTAAATTGGAGCCATCTGACCATAGTCTGAATCCTACAAATAAATATTCCCTCTAGTGTCTTGTACAAAATAGAAAAAGGTGAACAACCCAGCCCTGTGTGCATTGTGACTGTACCTTACTATGTGGTACAGAAGCCTTTGGAATTGACTTGACTGGTCTGAAGAAGGACTTTGGAAAGTTTTGATAACATGGGCTGGAGAAGCCTTAGATGCTGTCTGGCCCACACTAAGAAAATCAGAATGTTGACAGAAATACAAAGCAAGGCAAAGCTCAGGTTTCAGTGAAGATTGAGGTCTTCATTGTCACTAGGCTAGAAAGCATGTCCGTTAGAATAATAAAAAAAAAATGTGTACATTTTGCTCATTTACTGAAAATTGGTAGGAGATTAACCTCAGTAATTACAAAATTAATGTTCTAGAGGAAGTTGTATGGCAGCCCAACACTCAGGCTGTTGCATGGTTTCTTCTAAATGCTTTTTGCCAGATTTATCATGTGAATCTGGAGCCAAAAGCAGCAGAAAAACATGAAAAATTCAAGTTTCAACCCAAAAGAAACCATGTGTTGGCCCCAGAGGAGCTATGGGTAAGATTGGTACCATTAAGAAGATAACAAGAATTCTGCATAAAGATATCTCAGAAATCAGCAAGACCACACCCGAGAACAGATTTAAAAGTATAAAAGTGTAAATGTGGGGCCGAGGAGCTAGCTCAGTGGTTCTGGCACCTGTCTTGCAAACACAAGGACCCGGGTTCTATCCCTGGTAAACACATACAATACTGGGCATGGAGACTCAGGCCCAGCAGCGACCAGTACCACATACCACAGTGCCGGGCATGGTGGCTCGCACCTGTAATCCCAGCTCTTGGGAGGCAGAGGCAGGAGGATTGCTGTGAGGTGAGTTTGAGGCTGAGTGGGCCAGCCTGAACCACAAAAGCGAGACCCTGTCTCAGAATAAAACCTTAAAAAAAAAAGTGTAAATGTGTAATTTGAATGGAGAGCCCTGGGCACTCCTATATGAAAAGGGCCTTGTGGTGGCCTTGTTGAGAATTGGTTCCCAGAAATTGATTTGTCTGTATTCAGCCATTCTGGTACTCAATGTTTCTGCATCCCTCATGTAGGGAGTTGCAGCTATTACTTCCACTGGCAGCAAACCGTGGTGTTGTCCTTAGGAGTCTGATTTTAGTGGAATGTAGAACTAAAGCATGGTCATTCAGGGGAGGTTCCATCCAGACTTCAAGGAAGGGATTAGGCAGTAGGGCAGAGTGAGCAAGTAGTGCATGGAATTGTGAGATGGCGACAAAGATACACTGGAAATCCAAGAATGTTTGTGATGCAGAAATGTGTAATGTCTACTGAGGAAAGCTTCAGGCCATGGTCACGAGCAGTCCAAGAGGGAGACCATGTAGACTACAACCAACAAGGCCTGGAGATATGCCTGCCCCGGCTTTTGGAGCTCACATTTCACCTCCATGTATCCCTGGTGCTGGCCATAAAGCTGGGAGACACTGTGTCCTCTGCTGATCTCAATCTTGTCTTGGTCTTACTCTTCACTATCTCCAAATTTTGTACTTGTGGCACTGAAAAGTTTACACCATGCTGCTATACCATGGGATGAACTAACTCATTAAAAAATTATGAATACCGATTTGAATTTAAAAATATGGAGAAGAATTATGAAGATTTAGCTCGATGGATGTCTCAGAAGCGGCATTAAGTTGGACTTTTAAAAAATCCTAGAAATGTTGAGATGGATGAGGAAGTTAATGCATTTTCAGTTGTATGCAAAATAGATGTATCATATTAGGCAGAACTGCTAGCTCATTCTGGTGTTTACTCTGAGATTAAGCCTGATTTATAATGTAATTGAGTGTCTAGTTAACAAAGAACAGGATGAGATGGTTACACTAGGTTATAGATTTGATCAGTTTGGCAGCAGCCATCAGATTGGTAACATATATGGTGGAGTGTCTGTGTTCGTCAGGTAGGCCTGGCCTTGGAGTCCCTTGATGTTTTGTTTTGTTTTGTTTTTCTGTATTTGAACTTTGGCTCAGCTTCCCGGGTGGGGTAAACTGCACAGCATTGCTCCCCGAAGGTCTTCTGCCATGAAATTTCTACCTTGCAGCCAGAAAATTATGGACTGAGAGTTATGCAACCATTAAGCATATTAAACTGTTTTCTCCTAAATAGCAGTGTCTGTTTTTTTTTTTTTCCCTCCAGTGGAAAAGCTGACCAATACTACAATTCACTATTCCCAGTATATTTTTACTAAATGCAAGCAGAACTTACACTTATTCGCTACTTGTTAATTTTGTTAGTATGTGTGGGAAGAGATCTGCTTACATTTCACTCATTATAATAACTAATAGCTATGTAATGTTTAAAAGGTTAGGACACCTTAGAAAACATACTCTATAAAAATTTATACTATTCTGACTAATAGGAAATCAGTTTCCATGGTATCTTTTCAGAACATATAATCTTTGTCTTTAAAGTATTACTTACTAGAGTGCTTTTAAAATTTTGATTCATGTAAAGTTGATAAAGTCAGACCTCATTATATCTACTTATTTATAAAAGATTTATTTGGCCTACAGAATTCACAAGGATATGCTGAAGTTTCTAGTTTCCTTAAATATCTTTTAGTATGTAAAGCTACATTGTAAAATGTATGTGTCAAATTCATTATTTTTATAGGTAGATTTATACCAAAGTTGGTAAATGATCATTCAAAATAGCTTTGGGAATGATAGACTCACAGAATAAATATTAGATACACATTATAACAGTGTATTTTCTAAATCTTTAGATGTAATTTGAATGTAAATGTATAAAATATCTTTCTCACAAAATATTTGCCAGGGATTATGCAGAATAAACCATAGTATTCTCTTATGAAACAAGCAAACAAAAAAACCCCACTAAAAACTAAATTTCCTTTGGTATTGACACCAGAGAAGGAATCACACTGAAAATGAATAAAAATCCACCAGTTCAAGTCATAGTCATACAACTAGTAGTGCATGTCCTTATTTTATATTTTTCTTCTTAAAGTTTCAAAAGAAAGTGATATATTTACTTCAAAATCTACATAGTCACCAAATTATTGTCTCTTAGAACATATTTAGTCATTACAATGTTGCGCAAAACCTGGGGACAGGCATTAAGTTGAGCACTACTGATGTAGTACTGTCAGTGTAGGTTAGGAGTATGTCTTTGATACAAAGAAAATATGAAAAACAAGCAAAGGGCAATATTGCTATTGACAATGGATGTTTTGAAAGTAACAGGAAATTAACATAGGTCAGTCTTGGCAAGGTGAAGCCTGGGAATGCTTCTCTGATACAATTTATAGTTGACAGCGGGATTAAGAATGTCAATTAACAGACTTGGGAGGAGGGGCATGGGGACAGACAAATACCCTGCAGGGGAGGGATGAAGTAGTCAATATAGGAAGCTGGAGAAAAATATGTTTGCAAAAAATTAGTAAGTTAGTAATGGAAAGTGGAAAAAATAGTAATATAACAGACTGTTAATATTTAAATTTAATATAAAAGCACTCCATTTGAATATCCATTGATATTTAATAGAAGACTTTGGGGTTAAATTCTTTGTAGTAGAGTCCTGACTTGAAACCTCTTTATCAAGTACTTACATCTTTTAATTTACCTCTGATACTTCTAAATTATATTGCCTGGTAATATACATATATTGTTATATTTCTTCTCATATAACTCATATTTAATCAAAGAACCACAGAGTGCTAGTTTTCTTTGATCTAAATGTAACACAATCTTTATTACTTCATCCATTTTCTCACACAGAGAAAAGGATGATATTTCTCTTTTCAGTTCGTATTTATGTGTTTGTGTGTGCTACCTTTATTCAAAGAGAATTATCTGCTTGGATCCTTCTACAGAATAACAGCTTGAAAGCAGTTTTGCCAGAAAGTAATGCCAAAGTAATCATAGGTAGGAGGATTCTATTCTTCTTCCCAAAGTATTAGAAGAGCCATGTATAAGAGATTTTTTTTAATTACTGGATACATATTAGAATGTTGAACAGTAATAAGTTCACAATAATATCTCAGAACTGATAAAGCCATGAATTGAATTTAGCTGGTCAGTCTACCTTTAATATGTGTCTAATAATTAGATTTTGGAATGTATGTACTTAGATCAATTTTAAACTTTACAATATTACATTAACTTTTCCTTTATTATTAACTTGTTTGAGAATGAAAAGTGACACTGTTTTTCAATACAGGCAGTCCTGACTACAGAACTAAATTGCAAATTTTTAACATCGCAAAAATAGGGTACATATAAAATTTATATGGAATTTTATGTTAAAATAAAGCATACACTTCTGAAATAATGCTTCAACTACAAAATAAATATTATCTAACCATAAAGTATTGCCAAATAGCCAACTTGGATTAAAACACTGTGTTGGAACAGACTAGTCCCAAACTAGACTTTCAAAGCTGAGCACCTGCTGTAAAATAACCATCTGTGATTAACTGTAATTTAATTATGGATTCATTCCTTTTGTGTACACTGGAAGGATCTCATAGGTCCTCCCCAGTTGGTTGGCAATCAACTTCTGGCATGCTGTAAAGGAAACTTGAATATTCTCTTAATAACACCTGCTAACTTGGTGATATTGCAAATTTTGTAAAAAGCTTTTGGGATTTTGTAGTGGCACTGATAGGCAAATAAATGATTAAACCTGGAATCAAAGCCACATTAATTAATCATCTGTTATAGAAAGCTGATGCTTTCAACTTTAGGGTAAGTTCATGTTTACCTGTAAAAAGTCACACAATAACTTTAGATATTTAATAGAATAATTATGGTAGTGGAAAATTCTCAGCCATTTTAATGTCTATTGGGGATCTATATATCTATACTTTATCTACAGATATTTTCTAATTGTTCTCTACTGTTGAAAGTTGTGTTTTACATATTCACACTAATTATCATTTGATTACTTTGTATGAAAAACTTTACTTTCTTATAATTAAAATATCACTAACTCAAAACATTCACTGTTCACAGCAGCTCTGCAGGCAGAGCTAAACTTGGGTGGCTCACATTGCTTTCCAGAATGGTCCAGTGAGGACATCAGTGAACTTCCTTTCAAAAAAATACACACTTATACACACACACACACACACACACACACACACACATACACACCCACAGAGGCAAGCACACATGCACACACACCTCCATACACACACACACCTCCATACACACACACACACACACACACACACACACACACACACAGAGAAACCAACTAAAATTGCCATTTAAAAATTTATCAAATAGCAAAAGCCACAGAACATGTAACGTATTTTATCTAAGAGAAACTATTGAAAATCATAAAGACAGCAGTTTTAACCTGGTTCCATTCAAATTCTTTCATCTTAATTGTACACTGGCAGAAAGCCATTGGCATTGAAATTACTGAGACAATCTAACTACTTTAAAGGCATTTTTCCCACAGCACAGTTGATATTTTTTTTTAATTTGCATTTTATAGGCTGGATAATCTCTATAGTCAAGAGAATTACAACAATATGATTTGGACTGGAAGTAAGACTACAGAGAGATTAGGGTCAAGTTAGGTGTTCTACACTCAGGGAGTAAATTATAAAATCTAAAAGATTGGCTGGGGATATAATTCAGTGGTGGTCTATCCACCTGGGAAATCTAGGATTGTGAGTTTGATCCTTGGTTTGACAAATAATAATAAGAGATCAATTGCATATCATATATATATATATATATATATATATATATATATACACACACACACATATATATACACACATAATCTTGATATATATCAATATATATTGATATATAAATATATACAGATATACATATCTGTATCAGATTTTGAATTTCTCATAAATATATTGAATATGAAATTAAATATTTATGTCATTGAATAGTCCCTGTACATTTTTATATGTATTAAAACAGCCATTGTAAATCATCATAAATATACTCAGTTTTTACTTAGCAATAAAACTGTTCAATTGAAAAAGATCAAAAGTAATTTAGGTACATAGCAGTGAGAAGACATTACTTGCTGTGGGATTAGTAGAAAACAGATGCCTACAAAATGATCAGAGATTTGCAGCATAGAAGAGAACCACAGTGACATCCACAGGCCTCAGATCGTCAGGGAAATGTGCTCAGGAAGGCTGAATACAAACAACAGACTCACCCATTTAGGTGAGATAGGAGCAAGGAAAACACAGGACAGATTCGACAATACTCTCCAAGCTAAACTCAGACCATCAGTGCAAGACAGATGCTTCGCAGTTCATCAGGATGTAAAAAATACAGCTGACCAAAAATTACATGAAAATTAAACTAAAATATATTTCTTTGAACAATATACACAACACAGATATTTCCAGTTTTATATAGAGTATTTCCTTTGGTATAATATGTGTAGAAAGCATGCCTCATTAAATTTGAAATATTTAAATTTCTACTATGTCTTTGTCCCATCAAAATATATTTAAATTAGAAATCAAAAATGGGAGAAATTTGAAAATTCAAACTGATAAATATATGAAAAGTAAATGTAAATTACCTGATTAATCGATGAAGAAATAAGAAAGACATTTTAGAAAAATTTAAAGATGAATGAAAATATTAACATCCTATACAACAAATTACGGGGTAGTGACAAATAAGTTGTAGACATATATTAAAAGACATTGAGAGATCATAGATCAATTATGTATTCTTGTTCTTCAAAAAATTAAAAAGTAGAGCAAAATTAACTAAGCAAAATAGGCAAACAATACAGAAAAGTTAATGAAACTAAAATTGGAAAGATCAGTGCAGTTATCTAATCCTTCAGCTCCACTGACCAAAAAAATGAACAAAATTGCTGCAGATTAGCAAAATCTAGAGTGAAATGGAAGTTACACTTCTGTTCTTCAGGAATAAAAGTAATATAAGGAAATACTATGCATAACTGCATTTGAACTAATTAAGATAACTGAGATAAATATATTCCTAGAGACAGATGTTAGTAAAATTATTCAAGGCAAAATTAACAACCATTTTTCATGAGTAAGATACAGAGCTAGAAGTAGTATTCAATACACTACAAGTAAGTACAAATACGACAGGAATATAACTTCCAACAAAGTCCAGGTGAAGTTGACCTTGTTGAAAAAATGGACTGAATAATTAAAAACAATTATATTTTTGAAAAATACAACAGAAGGAAAACTATCTGAACTTACTCTACATGACTAAAAGTAACTGGCAATAAAATCAAAGATGTCAAAAGAAAAGGAAATTTCCGAGAGATATTCTTTGTATTTACAAGTGTGAAAATCCTTAATAAAATCAAAGCAAATTGAATTCAGAAACTTACAAATCCAAAATATGACTCTGTGCTACCATGTAGAAACTATCTCAGAAATGAAGATTGATTTAATATATGACAATCAATCAATACAGTGCACTATGGAAAAAAATCAAGGGTAAAAAGAAAATTACTTGGTTGTTGGAAAAATACAAAAAGTATTTCACAAAATCTTATACCCACTTTTTATAAAGAGCATTCAAAAATTGTAATATTAGAACTTTCAAGCTGATATAGTTATAAAATCATAATAGGCAATGTTATTTCAAAGAGTAAAAGACTCAAGTTTTTTGCCTTTAGTTCAGAAACAATACAGTCATTTTGTCTATTAATTCTAATTAGTGTTGTGCTGGAGGGTCTATGAATGGTAACTAAGGAAGAAAAAATAGGTAGAGATAAAGAAGCTAGGATTAAACTCTATTCAGATATAGTAACATCTTATATTCAGAAACTTCTAACTGGTTGACCACATTAATACTACACTAATAGAGACTTTCATCCATAATTTAAGATATAAAGTAAGTAGCATCAATTATTTGATTCTAGATGTGTGAGGAATGATGTGAAAATTAATAAAATAAGTCAAGTTCCAATAGGTTTAGAAACATACTAAAGAATAATTCTAACAGAAAATACAAGCTGTGTGCACTCTAGCTACAAACCATTGGTATTTTTTTTTTTTTTTTGCAAAAGCAGATAGAAATGAATGGAAAGATAATCCTTGTTTCAAAGACAGAAAGACTGAATCTTATTAAGGCATTAATTTGACATATATTTTACCTATTCGACATATATTCTAAATGCAATCCTTTTCAAAATCTCAGGTTCCACTTTGTGCAGAAATTGACAAGCAAATCTAAAAATTCTTATAGGAACAGCAAGGGATACAGAGAAGCCCAAATGATTTTAAGAGGTGCAAGGGTATGAGGTTAGACCTCTCACCTTACAATCCTCATGCATACTCATCCAGCAAAAGCAGTCTAGACATTGTGCAATTCATGTAAGGTTAAGTCTTTAAACCACTGACATAGAATTGAAAATCCAAACACAAAACACACAGTTATATTTCTGTTTAATATGAATACCAAGACAAAGAAAGAAAATATCTTTCAATAAATGGATCCCACTGTGCCAAAAAAAAAAAAAAAAAAAGAGTTGAACAAGTTTGTAGAATCATACAGTTGAGATGAATGAGTAGTTGTGTCAACTTCAGACGCAAGTCTCTTGGTTAAAAGATGTTTAGATGAATCAGTTCAGCAATTCCACGCTCTAGGGCAGCACCTCGTCTGGGTGTGATATACTGACATGAGGTTGCTCTGGATCCTTTGGAGGAACTCAGGTCTTCACCCTGGACATCAACTGTAACCTTGCACCTCAGGCTTTTTGGCTTCTGTTGCAGGTTCTTCAGCTTTCTTTGCAGCTGCATAGACTCTTCAGTTTCCATTGCAGACCCACTGACCTCGGATAGGGACTTGGAACACTGCAAAGAGCTACAGACCTTCAACCAGTTCCTTTGGCCACCAGTGAAGAGTCACACCCTCTGGTCTCTTCCTTATCTGACTCTGTGGGTTGTTGAGAGCCATTCCATATAATTTTGGAAAAACCCTTTTCTTAATTAAATTATAATTAGGACTGTCTAAGGTCCAATGTCTTTTTGCCCCAGACATATGTCATGAAAAAATAAAATTCAGTTTTGTCTTCCTCACAAATTGAGGGCGCAGTAGTCCTTTAATGCTGTTTTGCTTAAGGGCAATAGTATATCAGCTGAAGACATCTTAATTCTTTTGAGTACTTACCCAAAGAGTTGAAGTTTTCATTACCTATCAGTTCTCATTTACAATTTCAATTTTTCATACTGGAGAAACAGTTCAGTATTTACATGTGTGTCCTATTGATTTAACTTATGAATATGGCCTCATTGTGCACCATTTAGTTTTAAATGACTCAAGTTTATCATTCTTTATGTCTGAGTAGTACTCCATTGTATTGAACACACACACACACACACACACACACACACACACACACACACACACACACACCCTTTATTCAGTCACCACTTGATGGGCCTTTGGGTTATTTCCAAGATTTAGACAATACAAACTGTGCCATTATAATAGATATTGTGAAGTGAGAGGAAAATGTTCAAAGGGGAAGGGGAAGTAGGGATATAGGGGACAGAAAGGAAGAGAAAGGAAAACCTAAAGATGAAAAGGAAAAAATGGAGAAAAAGCAAATGTGTGTATGGGGAGGGGAGGTTTATAGGAATGGGAAGAGATAAGAATCAAGATATGTTGTGTACAGGTGCAAAATCTCAATAGTAAATGTATCATAAATTCTACCTAAAATGTATCAATAAACTTAATAAATTAAGCGAGGGAGGGAGGGAGGGAGAGAGAGAGAGAGAGAGAGAGAGAGAGAGAGAGAGGTTTCCCTTGAGAGAATGAAAACTTTATTAACTTGTTGTCTTCTCCCAGCTACTACTGAAATAAAGTTTTGCTTATTTCACCATCCTCACAAATATAACATCCTCATCAATCTAAGATCCTCATCAACCTAGGATTATCATTGCCCTCCAGGTCCCACGATACTACCTCCAATCATGTGTGTACCTAGTAAGTAGTAACCATACTGGTGTGTCTGCCTTTCCCCACTCAGAGGACTAGCCTCTCAGCCTGGAATGTATTATAAAAATATGCCTTGTTTCTCTTTCTTCAGCCCTCACTATCCCCTTCTATAGGCCAATCAAAGGACTAATCAGTCTTCTTCCTCAAATAGTGGATGGCCACCGGAAGTCAATCTTGTAAATTCTTATATATTTGTATATACTCTGCTATACCTGTTTCTCTAGGAAATACAGATTAATATCACATTTAAGTAAGCTAAAGAGATAGTAAATATAAATTTAAGAGCTAAATTACAAAATTTTGAAAATGAAACAGGTTTAAACTTTCATGTTCTTGAGTAAGAAAATAATTTCTTATTTGAAATATTAGAAATTGAAACAACAAAAGAGATACAGAAGGAACAAAAGGAGAAAATCTAATTTTGATGCCAAAACATTGGATTTGTAAGGATTAAATCAATAAAATAAAAACACAATCCATAGAATGAAAAAATATTTGCAAATCTTGGACCTCAGAAGAGGCTTATGTTCAAAATATATAAAGAAATTTTGCAACTCAAATGATCTAGTTAAAGAGGTTACCATTTTCTCAAGATAAATTGCCAGCAACCTCATGAAAATATGCTCCCAGTCAATATGAAAATGTAAATCATATTGAAAACATGCAATATCATTTCATTCCTATGAAAATATTATTCTCATTGAAAACTCCAATCACACAGGGTATTTTCTTATGACTACATTTTTACTCAATTTTCAGAGTAGGAAAGTAGAATTTGGGGAGGAGGGAAATACTGGGAAATGATTACTCACTTGCAAGTGATTTCTTTGGGAATAAATATTTGAGTAAAAAGTGTTTTCTCTAAAGGAAGAGAAGGACATGAGTGTAACTGAAGAGTATACTCACGTGGTGTCTGCAGTTGCTTCATTTGATTTTTCCTACCTTGGAAATTCTGAACACTGTTACAGTTTGTCCCTTGATTTAAGATCTCACTTGGAAACTGGTGTATTGCAAATCTGAGCCAGCAGAATTCTATATTAGAGAAAGCAGGTCACAGAGCTGAAAAAGACACTGGCACCATGAGTTATGGGGTGTCTACAATGAGCCATAATAAATGTGGAGAGGAAAACAATGTGGAACATGCACTACTACGTGCGATAGAGGCACGTGGGTGTTTTGTAAAAGTTTGTCATAGTGTCTTACGATTCCTGTTATTATCTCATTCAGTGTGAATTTCATAAATTGAGAGTCATATAAATTATATCTAATTTGTACTTGTGAATCGGGTGGGATATTATATTAGATCATGTAGAAGGTATTTAATATAATAAAGCTATTATCATTAATAAAAATAATAGTGTCAAATTCACCTTGCTTTTAAATAATTGACATAGATCACTGATTATAATTCAAGGGTGATTTTCTCCCTCAAGGGACTTTTGGAAATATGGGAAGTATTTGTGAATGTTAAATTTGGAAATGAATCAGATTGCCATGCAGAGAATAGAGGGTTAAGATTTTTCAATGTATTCTCTCTTATACAACACAGCACTCAAAAATAAAGAGTTCAGTCTAAATCCTCACTAACGATGAGGATAAAAACTCTTTAAAAATATTACTTCCATCTGAAGGAATTTTATGGGAGAAAATTTTTCTTAACACTTCTAACTAAACTCACCTTTTTATCGCAGTTCTCATTTCCACAGCCTCTGGCTCTGTAATGGCTCTAGATATGTAACTCTTACAGTAAACTGCACCAGCAGAAAGTAAGCCAAAATAAAAAAAGACTAACATTAAAATTAAACTAAATCATAAGTTTTGTTAAAGTATAACATGCTATTTACTAATCACATCATGGAATATTTCTGACACATTTGCATAAATCTCTAACGACATTAGATTAAAAATTCTGGTTTCATAGTTATTGTCTACAAGTATCTATTGGAAGAGTTACAATATTAGAGATATTATGAGCCATCTTGCGTGGTTCTTCCGGGTTCTTCGTCCTTCCCCATAGCTCCACCCCTTGGCATAAATTTACCCTTTCCCAGAATCCACGTCAACTAGATGTAGGCGAAAAGGTAGCTGTTTACCAGTTATGCAGAACTCCTGAGTTTCCTTATCACCAGTTCACAGGATGTTCCCCAGACATCTTGCTAAGTTTTGAGTTACTGAATCTTGTAAACAAACACTGGGATAGGAATCAGGAAGAACTGCGAGGCCTGTCCCAGGAAATGCTCCAGCCCACCTCTTCTGTTTTTACCCCTATGCATTGCTACTTTGTATTTGCTCCATAATAAAAGAGCTGTTGGAAGACAGCTCGCTGGTTCAGTCCTCTGAGGCTGTTCTCCCTGCTGGATCTCATCCCTGAGTGCCTCGTTTCCTTCTGCGACCCCGGACATACATGGGAATTACACCGACAACTAGAAGCAATCAGAGTTGAGCTTCTTGCGAGGCATGAACTTTATAGTGTCTGATACGCTGAGGGCTATCTTATCTCAGCCCTGTGGTACGGTCTTTTCATCCCCAGGTCTATATAAGACCATCAGCTGCCCTGCTCCCCTCTTCTCTTTTTTCTTGCTTTGCTTTGGTAGAGAAGCCACTCACTTCTGAATAAAAATCCTCTGATGGATACCTGTGTGTGACGTGGTTTTGAGCATTGGAAGATTCTTTACCTTTACAGTATCCTCATGTGTATTTTTGTTCCAATGGACAGTCACATTCATGGGTAAAAGTCATATAGATTGTCACATTCATGTCACATTCACTATCACATTCTTTCCACAGAAATTATCTTAGAGTGTAATACTAGTGAAAATTGTCTCTTGGGGCCGGGAAGTTAGCTCAGTGGTTCCGGCGCCTGTCTTGCAAGCGCAAGGACCCGGGTTTGATTCCCCGGTAACCACATAACAATACGGGGTGTGGAGACCCACACCCAGCAGCAACCAGTACCACATACCACAGTGCCGGGCGTGGTGGCTCACGCCTGTAATCCCAGCACTCGGGAGGCAGAGGCAGGAGGATTGTGATGTGAGTTTGAGGCTGAGCTGAGGGCCAGCCTGAACCACAAAGCGAGACCCTGTCTCAAAAAA